>CALNHX010003456.1:0-149692 GCA_940337035.1 Agriotes lineatus | reverse complement strand
TCCCAAATAAATTTTTGAATTAAAAGTCGCAAGCAGGGTTCGCACCCTGTTATAAAAATCTATAGGAGATTCTTTAGGGGTTTGTCGCATTTTAGACATATCAATTGTTAAATTTAGCTCACTCCTTTGGTCGCCAAAATTATCTACTAGTGCTGCTTTTAACTCAGGCCAACCAACAAAATCGTAACCAATGATTACTTCCTGTGCCTTTCCCGTAAGTTTGTTTCTAATAGATGAAATTATAAATTTATTTACGTAAGCTTCGGGCTGTTGTGCCACTAAAAATTGACTTGTTATGAGTTCTGCTGATCTAATAAATTCCGAAAGAGTGGCAGGGTTGCCATCGTATGTCGGTATGTCCGAAATCATACGAACACTAAATCCTTGAGGGAATAGTGCCATGTTTGGAATTTGAATTTCTTGTGCAATAAAATTTAACTCGTCTAGAAGTTGTTGATCGATGTTTTCAATATTCATTAAGTTATTTGCACTTTTAATTTATGTGGATGTTTTTAAGTGTTAGTAGGGGCCTAAATCAGGGTTCCTACGCACAAAGCGTGAGCACAAATGCAAATTAAGCACACCTAATGTGTGCAGCAATTGGTCGGGCTTACCGCGCTTTGCCTGATCTTAAAGACTAAATTGCAATTGTTGATTATGAAACAAACCAATGGCTCATATCGTCTATCGATATCGAGATGGTTGATTTAATTTAATAATCAAATGCACTTATAAACTATAATTTAATATTAAGTTAGTGTTACTTTTAAATAGTTGGTTTAAATTTCACTTTAAAGCAATTTAAACTGCTTACATTAGCATGCTGAGGTGACTTCGATAGTCCATTGATCACGATGATCAGATGCCTCCAATAGGCTGAGACAGGAACCAGCGATGCTTCTCCGGGGCGATGCCTGTCCCACGCAAAGATCAGCAAGGGTGGTCCTGGGGTTGTGGCTCTACTTCGCAGGAATCCGGTGGACGATGTGTGTTCCGTATGGAGACCTGGACCTCGATGCCAACAATGGGGTGGTAGATTTTAAGAATACACAATAAAGGCTAAAAAGCCAAGGTGCACTTTTAATTTTCAATTTTTTGAAAATTTTCAAAAATGCATAGTGCCCTTTGTGCATCCTACCGACTGCGCCAGTTTCGTGTCGCAAAAGGCCGAAACAATTTTTAAAAACTTTTTATTTAACTGTAGAAGCTTATAATAAACTACAGGAGTTGCTTCATGTAGGTTACAAGTAGAACTAAACTAATTACAGTACATTAAGTGCGAAATAGACAATTCTCATGCTGCAATTCTTAATCTAATCGGCAGGAAACTGAGTCTGCAAAGATAAGGCAGGCCGACGCTGGATCCTGATATCATTCGCGACGCTGTCGATTCTTGTAATGTTCGCATACGATGCACAATTTAACCCGCTTAATGCCCACTGCGGATCACGGTAGATGATGACACAGGAAACGTGCGTCAGCTACTTGCAGATAAATCCCCGGCTTCCTTGATATGTCACCAGACGGTAAGCCGTGACCAAGAATGTAGCAATTGCACCTTATTTCGTAGCAGTTTTTTAGGTATTAACTAACCTGGCTTTTTCCGGCTTCCTACTGCTGAATGCTGTACCGAATCTTTGACCGGGTTGCCCAAGTTGTCAGATTCAAACAGCGCCTCCCTGGCGGCAGAGCCCAACTTCCTTCTCTTGTATGCTGGAGCGAACCTTTGACAATATCGTCCCAAATGTTGGAGTTCCCACAGCGCTTCTCTGGCGGTTCGCAACGCATTATCTTAGGGCTTTTTGGCGAACCCTGCAGATCGCAAGACACTTTATGGGAGTCTGTGACTCCTCCAGATCGCACGTACTGTATGGGAGTCTATCCGCGACTGGCTTTGCCGCGTATTCCTGGCGTTGATGTGGTTCCCTGTAAAAATTCCGCGTTGCACTTTGGTTAACGCTTAGCATTCCGGAATAGCTGTAATCACATCACACGCAAAAACACTATGATGCGTGTCCACTCAACACAATTCGCTTACCTATGCTACGCGCTAACTTAACAGGCTAAGATATAATGGGTACGGTTGGGTTTGTTACTACCAATGTGTATAATAAAAAGGCATAAAATATATTCATAGAGGTGGCACGAATCGACCCGTTTCAAGCAGAATGAGAAAGAGCGCTTTCATGCATAAACCACATTTGCCATATAACTAAAAAAGGCACATCTTCAACAACTTACAGAAAACTTATTTTATATATAGGCAGCAGAAAGTGCTCTCCAATTAAATAATTCCATCGCTTACATTAACAAACCTTGGTTCTATTATGGAATAGAAGTTTTTGTGAACCCATGTAATCATGTAATGATTACAGTAGAAATTTGTTAAAACTTACTGCACAAACTGACCCTATCTGTAACGAAAGATTACACAGGAAATTAGGAATACTTCGAGCTATTTGAAACCACTATGGGCAGAACAGTTATTACTATAGATAATAGTTGCATAATAACATCAATTTCCTCGCACTATTTCCTACGATTAATTCATAAAATCGTTACTTATTAAGCAATGTATATTTCTAAAATAAAACCTTAACAAAAAGTGGGCAATGTTGCTTATTTTATACAAAATTTAAAAATTGTTTTCTCTACATCTATAAAAAATGATTGTACAATTACTTCAAATGTGTCATTCTACCAACTTTTTTCATGTTTATCAAACCTCATGTCTAACTATGTAACTTTAATTTGCTGTTTTATACACAGTGATTCATAAATATGGTCATTAAATGCAATGCGTGTATACCGACCTCAATAGAAGTACATTGCACTAAAAGTTAATTACCTGCTGGAAAAAAAATCGTAATGGATCGGATGCAGACTTTTGAGAATCGCTGGCTAAATCACTAAGAGTACAATTAATAAGGTACCAAATGTGATTGAAATACCCAAACAACTTTTTGCTGTTGCATTTTATCTAAATTCGGTCTTATTGCAGGCACATGTGTGAACTAAGTTAAGAGAACTTCATACCAGTTACCATCAATTAGTTTAAGCAATTAAATGTTTTAATTTTGTGTGGGATTATTATTAATTTTTGAACGGCAGTTTATTATGCAAAGTTGTTCTGTTTAATGTCCTACTACCCTTAAATTTAGTGACCAAACTTATGATTCACCCTGTATTCACAATTACTACAGCTATAAACTTGTTGTTATAGGTCTAATTAATCACTTTTTTGCGATGTTTGGTTCTCACACACAGGAGAAACCATATAGTTGTCCAAACTCTAAATACTGAACCGCTATACGGTTTCTCCTTTGTGCGATTAAATTATCGTTTTCTGATGTTGTGATTTTCACTCAGAACCACTATAAAGTTTCTTTCCTGTAAATGACGTCATTAATGTGATTAAATTACATTTCTCTGTTCTGTATTCACATTGGGTACAGTTAATCGGTAGGGTTGCCAAGTGACATATTGACCCAAAGACTTAGAGATCATTCTTCGGGCTTCAGGTTTTTAATAAAATTCTTCAGGTAACTAAAGTTTCATATTCATGCATGCCAAAATCTTTCCTGCAGCATATTGAAACTTTTATTCCTAATCGATCCGATTTTGACAAAAATATAATTTTAAAATATTTTAGGATGTTACGGTACCAAAATGACTTAACGACACCCACGCGGTGTGAGTATCGTACGACTAGTTAAGTCCGGGAAAAGGTGGCACGCTCGCCCTGAGATCTGACAAAGCAGGCTAAGGGCCTCGGCTGATACGCTCAGGGAGATGGGCGTGGTCCAAACGGTACGTCGTAAGGCAAGCGTGGCGTGACATATATAGGGTAAGTTGAAATAAAAGGGCGCCACCAGATCTGTCTTTATATCCTCGTACAACCGGACCTGGACGGTTGGACGGGCCGAGAAGTACACAAGGTACTACGTCAGGAAGGTACTCGAGAAGCTGTAAACCTCGAATTACAATTTTGGGAAAAATACTTTAATACCTATTTCGGGTCTAGAAGAAGGAAGAACCCGGCCTCACAGTCCTCGTCGTCACTGCAGCGGGCGCTGTCAAACCTACCTGTGTCGCTCTGTTGCTCAAGCTTCGCTTTACACAAATCTGTACACAAAAGGGCTTAACCTGAAAGAGCATGCATAGATTCGCCGCAATGACAAGGCCTTCGTTCAAATACTCATCTAATGATCTGAATGATTAGGGTGATTTACACAAGTTTACGCTAAGTTAAGTTAAATTCTATGCCACAGCTGGAGTGGCGCGTTATCACTAATACAAACTCATTAATTAGTACAGGTAATACTGTGGTTTAGGCCATACATATAGCAACTTATTAGATTAAACTGACTGCGGCAAGCTTTTGTTAATTAGGCGGCTACGGAATACGAATGGGGGCCTTACATGTCCAAATAGTTAGTCATTAACACAACCAACCCGATTATATGAATTAGGCGGTCACAAAATGCAAAATGAGGCTATACTGGCGTTAATTAGTGAATCATTAATGAACTGCGGTCAGAAGGCGTGAATTATATGGCTACAGAACATAAATGGAGGCCTTGCGTATACAAACAGTTCGTTATTAACAAGTACGGCCAGATTATATCGAGAGATCCAAAAAAAAAAAAACTGTTCCTCAGCAGGCTGTGGAATGAAAAGTCACTTAGTCACTTAGATCGTCGGCCGGTTTTTATTTTCAAAAAAGGTTTTAATTAGATTGTTTAATTAGCAAACTAAGCGTAGCTCAGGTGATTCATTATATAGCACTACAGCAGCGCGTCGTTCAACAAAGTTCCGTAGCTCGGTGGTAGAATACTCGCCTGTCACGCGGGCGGCGCGGGTACGATTCCCGGCCAGTCCATCTTTTTTTAAAATTTATGTTAATGAATTTTTCCTAAATTTGCGCACCGAAGCGTAACTCGGGTGATTCACTAGTTAAATAATAATGAAACGTCATTTTTAGGAGCAGAAATCTTTTAACAATCCGACAGATTTGTATAGAAAATGACAACTAATTATTATCTGACAGTGAATCTGATTAGTGAATTATTAAAGGATGCAGCCAGAATGCGTGAATTAAACGGCTACATAACATAAATGGAGGCCTTGCGTATACAAACAGTTCGTTATTAACAGATTATATTAAATAAGCAGTCACTACATGCAAAATGGGGCCAGACTGGCGTTAATTAGTGAATCATTAATGAACTGCGGTCAGAATGCGTGAGTCTAGCAGTCACTATAAGCGCAAATTACATGTTCACATTGCTACCTGTGTATGGGAGTTAACCAAGCTTGTGCACTGCGACGACGGTAACCGGCATCGCCTGTTGCGAACGTTTCGGAATCGGGAGCGTGGGCGTTAAGGCTGCATTGGCGGGAAAGTCCAGAAGACTGTAATGGCGGCCCTCTACGGCCACGGAACGTTGGAGCCTACCGTTTGGAAGCTCTGCGGGATAGATCCCCTGTTAGGGAAGAATCGGCCTGCACACACACGGCCTTACGACGGAAGAACAGAGCTCTCGGCTACTACCATGATCACACCAAAGCACCCCACGTACCTTATGCCACCACGACCATTTCGAGACTCTTCTCTTGCAGAAAAACACGGCATCGAAATAGCCTTCGCGGCAACAATATAGTAACAAAAGCAAACGCCCCCATCGCGCCGAAACGCGAGGGGACGTTCGCGCGGCGATACAACACCGCTCAGATCGGTGGCCTCGGATCGACTCACTCCTTGCAGGAAAAAAACAAAATAATCCCTGCCAAGCACTAGAATCCCTGTATATAGTAAGATAAGAGTCGGGCAAACGCGGTTCAATTTTTGATTGGCTACGATCCACTGCGCATGCGCAGTAATCTAAAATGGAAATTTGAAGGGTGGCTCTGGCTATGGCAATGACAATTAAATGACGTACGTAATATTGTTTCGACGACAAGACAAGTTTTTAGAGGTTATATGTTTACTACACCACCAAAAAACCGCTCGTAAATTACTCAATCCGATCTATCTACTGCAAAATCAGCTGACCATCAATCGGTAAACGGTAGATACCTACTAGTGTAGTTTTCGTAAATGCATTAAGTTTACCATTTATTGACAATGTCAAACTGACAAGTAATTAAATTCATCAAAGTGACACATACTCAGGAAAACAACTCCGGCCTTGAACGCATCATTTATTTTTGGAACACTAATGGCGGCTGACATTTGTGTTTGCCCAACTCTTATATAACTATATACAGGGACTCTACCAAGCACGAAAGCGTCCCCAAGAGACCAATGGGAAGGCGACATGTTCGGCGGTTCAAACCGGTCTCGCCTGCGCCCAGACAGCGCGTGGGATCTAAAGGATGGCCTGAAATGGCTATATTGGGCGGACTGCTCTAATCTACAGGGTGTTCGAATTTAGACAAAAAGAGCTAGTATTTGTGAGTTTTGGTGCTGAGAAGATCAAATGGTGGGAACGGGTTTGAAATATAACTAGGCTGCTTTAAAGACTTGAAAGGTTAAATTAAATTACTGACGACTGCAAAATGGCTTAACAAGGAAAAAACAAAAGAAACCTATTTTAGAGGTATTCAACTGGAAAATCACCTATCTCAATTCAATACACATTAAAATGTAATAAAAATGTAGAGTTTGAATATTATATATTATAATAATCACTCAAGGGATTTAGGCACTTTAGTCCCGTGTGATATACGCTATTTTTTGCACTTTCGGAAATATGATCATCAAACATTTGAAAAATTTGGAATCTTGTCAATTTGGAAATTGACATTACAATTTTACAGCAGGCTCTGGATAGCCTGAATCAGTTTGCAGTACTGAAGTGTATTGTCAGTCTATGTCAAATTCAAGATTTGCAGGTTAAGTTTTGCGTCAGTGTGTGTCAAATGACAAACAAAACCTAACCTACTAACATCGTGTGTACATACATTTACCATAATTACGGTAACATTTTTACTTTAGTCCCTAGGGACTAAAGTAATTACTTATGTCCCTAGAGATTAAATGAGCTACTTTAGTCCCTGAAATAAGTGACTAAAGTACCAACTTTAGTACCGAAAGTGCAAAAACATGATTTTTGGGTTCAGGGGACTCTAAAACGTGAAGATCTGTTGAAAACTCAATTTCAAATTTTTGGGGTGAATCCAATACTTCCTTTATCGTAAAAGCAAGTAAAAATATTATACCTACTCATAAAATTTATTGGTATTTACAAGGAGCATGCAGGTATTTTTTCTCTTTTATATGTATTTATTAAATAATATAATCTATATTGGTACATAAATAATATTTGTCGAAATAAAGGAAATACTCGCAGTCTCCTTTTTCACATGCTGTCGATTGTTCCTGTTAAGCGCCACAGATCTAAGATAGATTTAAAACAGCGTAGTTTAACGGTTGCATACTTCGTTAAAACAGTTGACAAAAAAACAGTAAAAGTATGCCAAAAACTGTTTTTAGCAGCGTTGAGTATCACAAAACAGAATTATAACCGTTTCAAATGCCATAGCTGAAGGTAAAGCTCCAGCTGAAAGAGAGAAGGCAACAGCGTTTCAAAGAGGAGTGCAACAAAAAAAGGAAAGGTTTGTGCTTTTACTGGCAAGTTGCGTGGTAAGGAAAGCCACTATAACAGATCGAAATCAAAACGAATCTATTTATCTGCAGATCTGTCTATTGCAAAGTTGCAGAAAATCTATAACAGAAAATGTCAGCTCGAGCACCGTGTAACTTACAATATGTTCAGGAACATATTCAACTGTGAGATCAATATTGGATTTTCTTCACCTGCTAAAGACGTATGTTCAAATTGCACTAGGTTGAAGCAACAAATAAAACTTGAGAAAATGTGACGACAATGTTCAGCTTCAACAGTTGCCACTAAACAATAAAATTCCTGAAAAGAAGAGTCTGAGACATTTGCTGAAAGAAAATTTTGGAGAAGAGTGGGAAATGCGGGAGGATTTGGCCTGGTATAAGAGATTGTTACCCAACAAGACCTAGAGGCAGGAGATCCTGAAGAAGATGATGATCAAGTCGCGTGTAATTGTCTGCAAGAAGAAAATGATCTTGCAATTTGAATTATTATTATTACTGTGTATTATTTATGTATTTTTCATGCAAATATAGCTTTGTTCTGCTACAAATTCGCTTTACAAAACAGCTTTCAATTTTATCAATTCATTTCCAAAAATTGCGTATAAAATGTTTTTGTATACTGAACAAGAACCATTTTGACTTTATTATAGAATTATCCTAAACTATTTGCTTTAAAAATGCTGTAACTCGTGTTATACGTTTGGCAGTACCAGATTAAAGGAGGGGCCCGGGTCCTGGGCCACCCACCAAGAGTGGGCCTTCCACCAATATAGGGGTAAATATCACAAAACAGGAAAAATACATGTCTTTTTGCTGTGAACTGTTTATAATGATAGGGAACATTTAACAAAAATTTTCATACATTCTATCTTACTTCTCGAGCTTGATATGAAATGTAATAATCAAACTTTATATTTTAAATTAGTTAAAATTATTTAAAATCATAAAAAGTTATTGTACTGGTGAACTGGCCTGTTCTTCCAACAACATAGTAATGCACATGCAATTATAATTATTCAGTAATATAATGTATTAAAGGCAAATGATTTTGCCAGTAAAAATGTTTTACGAAAGTATTTTGTTTTGGCAATGGCACAAGACAAACTAACTTGATCAAATTCCCGAGCCGAAGGCGAGGGAATTTGTTAAAGTTAGTTTGTCGGGGGGCATTGCCAAAAAACGACAAATCTTGAGTAAAACATTTTCCAAGCAAAATCATGAGCCCGAAATACATTTTGTGGACTATTTCTCAAGTATCGGTTCATTTTGACATTTATACTGATGCACAATGACAGTTTTAAATAAAGTTTTTGAAATGTCACCTTTATTAAAACAACATATTTAGTGGTTGCCATGAATATAAGTGGTAAAAGAAACTGATAAAATCCCAAGGAAAAATTTTGATTTTTTGCCACTATAAAAACACGTGATTGGTTGAATTTTGAAAAATCATGGCATTTGATTGGCTAATAAGAGATACGGAACTAGTCACAATTAAATTTTTAGTATGTTTTTACTTGAAAAACACAAATTGCATTATATTAAAATAATAAAAATTATTTATTATTTATTACTGGTGACCTAGCGTCCTAGCATGTAGGTTTCATTTTCTAACTTGCTCATAGATGGCAGCACAATCACAATGACAAAACAGAACTAATATTCTAGAGAGTAGTAATGGTATGTGTTATTGAGTGACTAGTTTGTTGTTTGTTAATGGACAAGGTCTAGGCATGCAGAGTACCAGGTACCTTAGACACCGACTGCTTTGGTCATATGGTCAAAGTCCTACTTAGAATTACTAGTACAATCTCAGTTATATTCTTATGTTTATGTGTAGCAACCCATCAGGTCTTATTTAGATGACTTGGATGTTACATTTATTGATGAACTGTGTCAGTTTGTAACATTTGCCAATATATTCACAGACGAGGAGCCAAAATATATCAGCACTGAACTTTTCATGTACAAGCTTATCATGAAAAGGGGTGTGCAGGACACTTTCCAAAACATCGAGATAGCTCTAAGGATATATCTAATTTTGATGGTAACAAATACGTGGAAGAAGGCTTACATTATTCCTTTAGCTAAGGTTGATACACCAAAACAATTTAAAGATTTAAGACCTGTCAGCATATTGCCCATCTTTTCAAAAATCGTGGAAAAAATCATGGATGTACAATTACGTAAATTTATTGAAGCAGAGAATATCTTGCCTGAATTTCAGTCAGGATTTAGACCAGGTTACAGTTGCTGCACCGCATTACTTGCAATTACTGATTTACAGAGCATTAGATCATGGAATGGCAACCATCCTAGTGCTGCGGAATTTTTCGAAGGCTTTCGATACTATAAATCACTCTACTTTGTTACATATAATTCCGTACTTCGGTTTTACACCAAATGCTATTTCACTTCTTTCTAGTTATTTAACTGGTAGATCTCAAGCAGTTATTTATAGACGCAACCAGTCAGAATTCTTAAATATTACTTCAGGTGTCCCTCAAGGATCGATTTTAGGACCAATTTTGTTACTTTATACACTTCGAAATTTAATACTTGTTTAAAATATACCACTACTCATTTCTATGCTGATGACACCCAGCTTTATAAATGTTTTAATCCAAGTGATATAGCCGGAGTGTGTGAGGATGTAAACAAAGACTTAGAGGAGCTCCTTAATATTGCTAAATCGCATTCGCTAATATTAAACCCAAATAAATCAAAGCTAATGCTGTTTTGTAGAAGATGCGATCGAAATTTTATTCAGCCTCAAATTAAAATACATATTGACGGTGCTGAACTTGAATTAATTAAAGCAGCCAAAAATTTGGGCTTAATAATAGACGAAAAGCTAAAGTTTACTGCTCATATTAATAAATGTATCAGTGGTGGTTACATGTTACGACTGCTGTACCAAAATCGCCACGTATTAAATTGAGACCTTTGAAAAATCTTATGCGAATCTTTAGTGCTATCAAAACTTAATTATTATGATTCCGTATACGAGTCTTGTTTATCTTATCTAGACTCCAAAAAGACTCAAAGACTTCAAAATACATGTTTGAGGCTGATGTTTGGATTGCGTAAATACGATCACATATCACACAAAATGATCAATGTTCGGTGGTTAAATATGTCTAATCGTAGGCTACTTCACGCTTTATGCTTGTACCATAAAATTGTTTTAGATAGAAAACCTAAATACTTATTCAATAAAATTACTTTCCGAACTGATGTGCATACACTTAATTTGAAGTTCAAGGAGTTATTAACGCCACCTATTCACCGTTCTCACTGTTTAAACATTCCTTTACATACCAAATACCTTATCATTATAACTCTTTACCCTTGAATCTCAAATTGTTGAATTACAACTGTTTTAAAATACATTTACGTAGAACAAGATTTTGTCACTCTGCGTGATCTATCCATCTGTACATAATTTGGACAACTTTGTAACTTATAAGAGCCTGTAGAGCATAATCTTCATGCAAGTTTATTTTAATTATTTCTTTATTCGCCTATTTCATTATTACCGAAACACATGCGTATACGGGGTTGAGTGGAAGAGCAGCTGACGCTTTTAGTGTCATAGTTGAACTCCGCCTTAGAATTTTTTTCTTGTGTAATTTTGTACATAACATAACAAATAATAAAGACAAATAATAATAATAATAATAACAGTAAATTTAAGGCCGTAGAAAAAATATTGTGGGCAAACTCGTGCTAAAAGTGTTTATGCAAGCGACATGTTATGAAACTCAGCCTTCGGCTTCGTTTCATAATTTTCATGTCTCGTGCATAAACATCAACGTTTAGCACTTGTTGCACAAATAGCTATTTTAATGAAAAAATTTAATAATTTTAACTGAATTTCTCTGCGTAAATAAATTTTGTAAATAAACCTTTGCTCGTTTCATTTCGTGTTTTTGCATTACATACTGCAACACCTTGAAACAATGGGCCTCTCACCAAAATGGGCCCTGGGCCACCCACATCTTAAATCCGGCCCTGGGCAGTACTGAAGTGTATCGTTGGTGACGTTGTCTATATCAAATTCGAGGTTAGGTTTTGTGTCAGACTGACGAATAACCTAACCTGCTAACTTCATTTTAAATTTTTATTACATTTTTAATGTGTATTGATGTGAAATAGGTGATTTTCCAGTTTAATACTTCTAAAATGAGTTTCTTTTTTTAGTAACTCCTTTTTTAAATAGAACACCCGGTACCTATATTATTACATTTTTGAATTCAGCTTTAAATTTTCGAGAAAATTTGTCTCTTCAACTAACGCTCTTTTTTGTACGGTTTCTGTAGAATTTGTAATTTTTGCATTTTTAAAAATAATGTTTAAAAATTAAATATCTAATTTTTGGATAATTATAACATCACTGTAAAAGGAAGTCGTGTGCGTGTATCACACCAGATATTTTTACTTACATTACGAAGTGACTTACTCTTCCCAATGCTGGCCTAATTTTAAAAAGATTTCCAATTTCTGGTTGGAATACTATACCTCCATTAATAGTATTTTACAGTAGAAGTCTGTTAGGATAGCCTTTACGGCCAAGCCAGTGAGTTTGTGAGACGAGCTCGAAGAGCGAGTCGAATAATACTGGCGAGGCAGTCAAGGCCCTAACAAACGTGTATTGTACAATAGTTTTTGTAATACCTACATACAATTCGGTCATACCTATCTTTTTTAATTTATTTTCATCAAAACTCTAGATTTGTGTAATAACGTTTTAGAATGATTGAGAGTGCGTAGGACGTTGCAACTGTTGTTTATAAATGTCATTTATTTCCAATTTTGTGTATGGCTGTAAGCAGGTGGCAAACGTCACTTTGACGTTTGGCACACAATTTTGCAGGCCGTGGTCTTTACGGATACTTTTTACGGCCGGGCCGTAAAGAGGTTGCTTACGTAATAGTAAACAGTCCTTAAAGAAATATTTAACAAGTAGGTAACGAGAGATCAATAAAAAAACCAATTAGGGCAGGCTGTGATATGTGTTATACGTTTGGCAGTACTGAAGTGTATTGTCAGTCTATGTCAAATTCAAGATTTGCAGGTTAAGTTTTGCGACAGCCTGTGTCAAAGAACAAACAAAACCTAACCTACTAATCTCGAATTTGACATAGACTGACAATACACTTCAGTACCGCCAAACGTATAACACACATCACAGCCTGCCCTAATTGGTTTTTTTATGGATCTATCTGTATAACAAAAATGTTTCTAACATACACTTGCAACAATCTAACATGTGAGCAAACAAAAATGAAATCAAGCTTGGCGTTAAAAATTTCAACATGATGTCGCTTATTAATTCACATTGTGTTGATATTCTAGTATGAAATACACATGCATAACCTAAACCATTGCATAACTGTCACCAACTGTCATGTCAAAATTTTATTTGAAAATTAACATAAAAACCAACACTTCAAACAATCATCTGCTAGATCTACATCAACATTTCGATTATAAAAACTTTTTGTTCTTGATTAAACACGTGTAGCTTAAAATTTGATAATTTAAACAACTTGACACTTCTACTATTATAATAACTGTCATTTAAATTAAAAACATAAGAAGTAATACAGCACAACTTAATTTTTTCAAAGCCAAGCTTGATTTCATTTTCATTTGCTCACATGTTACATGAGTTTGTTTTTGTTCTGCATTTAGCAAATGTGGTATCCGTCGATTTACCCGCTTTTTAGCATCAGAATGTTGATGTAAAATGTTATCCACTGTGGACGATCCAATGCCAAGTTTATGCTGAATCTCTTGGTAGGTTAAATGCTGGTCTTTCCTCATTAAGTTGTTTGCAACTTTGACCTTTTCGACACAACCAACTTCTGAACGACATTCACTCCTGGGTTCATCTTCTATCGAACAGCGACACTGTTTTTTCACTCTTTCATGTACAAGTATCCCATCATTTATAACATCAAAACCTGCAACACAAGAGCCTTATCATAATTATACAGTGGAACAACTGACAAGTAAATCTTAATTATTTAGATATAATCACGTAAAACAAAAAGAAAACTAAAACCGCCTAATCGAGATTAAGTCGTAACTTACAGGTTAGGGGCAATTTTATTTTTCAACTATTACACATACGCAAACCTGCAAAATCCCTCTACTGTGTATTTGTCAAACATTCATGTTTACAAGATCTGAAGTTTATGAAGGTGTTTTTACGGGACATTACGATCAAACCTCAAATGATGCTCGACACAACATGCTGAATGCCTGAACAAATATTAATTTTCAGATGAATATTATTAGTTGCTATACAAAGTATACAATATAGTACCTACTTTTTTCACTAAGTTATTGTATTTTTTCCTAATAATGTTTAATGTACCGTTATTGCATTTTAACTGAACTAAATAAACACACGAAAAGGCATCCATAACGGCTGCCGGCCGTTAGGAGCCACAAACTTCTTTGATGAGTTGCTCGATATCAGTTGATATAAATATTCATCGGTACGATTTTTAAAAGTAGAGTTAGTATGAAAATATTGTACAAAGCACCCACGCTTTTTTACAACATAATTTTCTCGTTGATCACTTTATTCTTATAATAAAAATCATTTTGTACTTTTTAGTTCGGTTTACCATTAAAGCCTGTTTTTTAGTTTTTTAAACTATAATTTATTTTAAAATGTCTTTATTTTATTTTTTTCGGTTTTCGAGTTAATTGTTTTGTATTTACTTCTTATAAATGTAAAGAGACGGGAGTCGGTAAATTTGGCATAAGTTTGTAGTTTTACATATCATATGGCCGGTATAGTGGATTTTATGTTTTAAGGTAAAAATCGTTGATCCTGAAGATCCTGGTCAGGATAATGGGACAAACTTATCAAATTATTGAATTGTCATCGGTTCTTGATAAGTTTGCAGTTCCGTTCAATCTGAAGTTTTGAAGTGGGTTAAAATCGCGTTCAAAGATTCCGTTATAAACAAACATACATACAGGTGGAACTAATAAGAGCATGTTAAAAAGTATTCTTATGCTTTGCTCTCTCCCACAATTTTTCTTACGTACAAGCTCTTTTTCATTTAAGAAAAAATCGGGAGTGTGCTCCCCTAGACTTTTCTCGCATTCGCCTTGTTTTCTAGCAAATTTGAAAAGTTTATTGCAATGTATATACATACAGCGATAAAATTACATTTTCAGGTAACCACTACCTGTTTAGGTAAAGTGCGGCTTTAGGTTAACCTATCATACTGAAATTTTATATCTGGGAGTTTTTTCTCAATAATAAATGTATGTGCAAAATTTCGTGCAAATACCTTGAAGCAAACTGGTACTTTACTTGAATGGATACCGCTACCTGTTTAGGTAAAATGCACTTCGGTTAATCCGATCATGCTGAAATGTAATATCTGGTAGTTTTTCTACATAAGAAATGTATGTACAAAATTTTGTTCAAATATCTCGAAGCAAACTGGTACTTTACTTGAATAGGTACCGCTACCTGTTTAGGTAAAGTGCCACTTCCGGTAACCGATTTCGCTCAAAATTTGACAGAAATCTACAAATTTTGAATAATGACTATGTACATAATTTCAAGGGTCTAGCTTATTTCGTTTTTAAGTTATTGTGTTCACACACACACACACACACACACACACACGCACACACGCACACACGCACACACATACACACACACACAGACATAATTCGAAAAATGTTTTTTTTTTCTACGGTCACCTCTAAAACTGACTATTAAGAGCTCACTGTCAATGGGAAAAGTTAGCGATTCACACATTTTTTCCCTAGTAACCATTTTAACATCGCAACCACGTAAACAATGTCTTAATGAAATAATCGCGTCACTTCATTTTACTTTACGCATCGCCATGGCTAACCTGATTATTATTGTAATTCGTCATTTTTCTGGAACTGGCTAAAATTATTGACAATTGCATCACGGCGCGTCCATCATCACGCAACAGATTTATTGAGTTTGTGAGTTTTTGTGAAGTTGCAGATGGGATCTGAAGGTAATTGCACTCCGCCTGAAGTATTTGAAGCGACCCAGGACAGCAACCAACGAGTGTTGTTGCCGGCCAAATCGCGAGGCCTTTATGAACGGCGGTACGACTTCATCAAATGGTGTGTATCGAAATTTCAATTATTTAACAATTTTTTTATTTATTAGGACCGTAGAAAAAATTTTGTATGTATTCGAGTGTAAAGAGCCATTTTGGTATTCGGTTGCTTTTTCGCACCTCGCTACCGCTCGGCACGAAACTCGCATCCTCATACAAAAATGGCTCTCTTTACACACTAAATACATAAATATCTATTTCGGACTCTAGGAGGTCTAAAACGTCAAGATTCGTCAAAATCTCGAAGTCGATTTTTTGACGATACAATACTTTCTCTATACTACCGTATGCGAGAAAGTAAAAACAAACCCTTGTGAAGGATAGCACAGAAAAACCTTCTTTACCAGGTAGTAAAATTGGAGGGGGCGCAGCCCCCCCCCCCCCCCCGGTTTGATTTAGGGGAGGGGGGCATTAGGCTCCCTCTGCCCCCCCACTTGCGCGGTCCCTGCATTGTACCGTTTGATCGAAAACTTTCAACATCTAGAAGGCTGTGGATTATTTTTAAATTAAATTATGTTGGCAGTAATGAGTAAAGCTACTTAATAATATAACCTATACAATTTTGACAGATAAACTTAACTTTTACAGGGTGTTTAATGCCGAGCACTAGGTGGTGTCCGTGTATGGAAAATGCAGCAAATCATTTTGAATATCTGTACTAGTTGTTTTTATTACTAACATTTTTATGTATTCAACAAGAATGTTTGTATTTGTTGAAATGACAATCCTGACATAATCTTAAACTGGCAGATATAAAATTCCAATGTGACTTTTACTACCACGACTGCTAACAAAATTTTTTGACAAAATAATTCCACAGCCCTCTAGACGTTGAGTTTTCGATCATACTGTAATAAGACAGTCCCCTATTATTTAAAAGTGCAAGCTTGTAACCTTGTATGCACGCGTTTCTTGCCACGTACATCCTTGAAAGATAGGCTTAAATTAGTAGATTAGAAATATTATATAAACTAGTAGTATGATATTTTATCTTTAGTTCTATACGTAGCAGCAAGTTTAGTTCTATGCATAGCAGCAGATACTTGACTTGCCTTAAATATAAGAAATTGTCTAACTGTGTATTTGAGCTGCAACGTGTAACATTACCGTTGTAAAATAAAAGTGTTTTTTTAAACCGTTTCGACTGCTTTTTATTTAACTGGTGCAGTCGTTCGGATGAACAAAACGGCTTAAGAGGTTTTTCGAAAATTAAAAACCAATTTCGTACCTTTGGATTTCAATCCTTAATTGTTCATCTATTCTACCATCTCAACCCGGATCTTCTGGACGCCTTCAGGGACAAACATCACCCGTACGGAGAGTCGCCCCGTCGATTCCAACTTCTGCAGTCAACCCCTGGTTATTGGAACCACTTGGTTATTGAGACCTTCTAATTATTGGGATTACCCGTCCAATTGAGGACAACAGGACTCAGCATTGCAGTCCATGACCAACAGAGTCCATTTGAAGACAACAGGTCCTAGCAGTTGCGGGCCGTCGGTCCGTCAGTTTTAAGGCACAATGTAAGTGCATATTTACTTTTTAAAGTAAAGTCAATTTTTATGCTTCAAAGTAAGCAAATAATAATTTTTAACGCATCAAAGTAATGGAACAAAGTAAATAAATTTTTATGCTTCAAAGAAAACAAAGTACTTAATAATTTTCAAGCAAGTAAAACTAATTAATATTAAATCTTAAACTATACTAACATAGTTTTAAATATTTATTTATTCTGTAATAATTCCCATTTTTTCATTATTCAATTATTCATATTTGTTGGCCAACGATTGATGTCTGATAGTAAAAACGACGAACCGTTCCACCACAAAGCAGAACTTACTAGTTCCTTAGATGTTGAACCCTTGGTATTACATTTGCAGAATTATTTTGGGAGCTGACGTGATGCCAATTATTAATGTCAGCAATATACTGAATTTCCGATACTCTATTATAAAGGATTGCCAGTATGAGGTTCGGCTGGCAACCTGGCTAATACTATAGTTCAAGCAGTCCAATAATATATAGCATCCATAATCAGTGACAATTCAACACATCTATCAAATAATTCAAATAGACCAATGACAATGTAGCGTTGTTCTGTTTCTAGCCAATAAAAAAGAATTATATCGACATAACCACTAGTGGTTTCAAGCGGCATAATTTTTCGACATAACCACTAGTGATCCTGGCGACATAATTTTTTGACATTTTTAATATGATGGCAGTTATTATAATTTTTCGTGTTGGTTGCTCTTATTGAAACGAACTCACAGCAATCCAAATTTCACGTAAAAATTTGCTCTCAAAATGAATTTTTACAGTTATATTCGTTGAATTTTCCCTCGAATACCATTCTTAGTCAAAGTTAAATAGAATATTTTTGCTGTGGTATCACTACTCATGTCTATTGCTCTTAGGATTAGAACTCGTGCTTGCGCACTCGTCCTAATCGAACCACAACTTTGACTACTCATGGTTTTCAGGCCATTTTCTATTTATAAGAGGTCCGGTACAAGTTGGCGAATTTGCCTGTATATCAAGTCCGTTTTGGTAATATTGTATCTTATAATACTGCAGCGTTTAGCATCAAGCACAATAATTAAAGGTCGTTACTCCCTTTACATCGTGGTGAGTGCAGCTGGCTATTTTATCGCAGGCAAGAGCGCCCGATTTCTGCTTATTTAAAAGCACAAGCCTTAAGAGCGAGCGAGATATCTTTCCCGAAAAATCAATACCCTTAGTCGATCTCTCTCGCGCGGATTGGCCATGAGCTTATCATGCGAAACGGTCTGTACGCTGATTGGCTGTAGCGGCAGACAGAGTCAGACGTCTTGCCGCCTAAAAGTGGCTTCACTTGGCTTTTCGTGGCAGTTGATTTCTGGCAGTTATCTGAGGCGCTTGGTCTGCGAGCGTTGGTGCTGTTACAGCAATCTTGTGCGGTTTGTTTCCGCATTATGCCGCTACATTTAATTGTTGAGGATTTGCTCTCGAGTCGTAGAGGCGAGAGGTGCGTTTTTCGAGTGGCTGGTGCCATGTTGTACAGGCGTGAGTTCTAGTGACGGATGACCGTCAAACCTTGCAATATTTCGAAGAGCTAAGCTAGGCCTTTTTCCCAGAATCGGAGATTTCAACGGCAGGGTTGTACCATTTCGGTCTCATCGTTATTTCGTCTCGAGGGAGACGTGACCTATTTTTCGCCACGTTAGCGGAACTTCCACTAGTGTTACCATCAACTCTGACGCTTTCGTTCGAGCCAACATTGCAGCCATCGGACCGCCGGCTATCATCTTAACCGACGCTTGGTGCTTCGCTACAAAGGTACAATATACGTAAATTAGCCTAGTAAAGTAGGGATAAGAAATCAGACGACGTGCGCCACCAAACAAATTTTAGTGACAACATAAATACCACCATTAGATTTACAAAACCGATATTTATTTTCTTCTTTACAGCTCATTTGAAATCATGCGTTTGGTTTAAGCTTAATCAATTATCAATGGAAAATTAACAATTTAAGCTAAACTAAATTTTGCTTGGTGGAGCACGTCGTCTGATTTCTTGTCCCTACTTTAGTTAACTAATGTTCATATACGCCGCCCATGTAATGTAATTTGATCGCTGTCATACACAGCTCATTTGGTTGCTTAAATTGTCCTGGTGTCGTTCATATACGCCGCCCATGTAATATAATTTGGTCGCTGCCATACACAGCTCATTTTGCTTGCTTAAATTAGCCTGGTTTCGTTCATATTTGACGCAAGTGTAATATAATTTGACCGCTGTCATACCTCGTCAATTTTGCTTATCCGAGGTGGCTGGTTTGAGCGTTTTGGCCGCTTGATTAACTTTAGTACGGCGTACTAAAGCCCGTTGTATGTTTCACTTTCTTTACGGCCCTCGAGGTCCTTTTGTATGAGTAAATTTGGTACGGCGTACCAAGGCCTGTTGTATATTTAAGAATTAAGACGACCCTTTAGCTATAACTGGGAATAGAGCGACCCAGCTGGGCCCTCCTTTTACTGGTATCTTTGTGTGTGTATCGACCCCCTTATGGTCACATGTATTTCTAATGTTCTTAATAGACTACTATTTAAACTGAGGCCTTATAATTAACGAATCTGTGGATGCCCCTTTCAGGTTAAATTGTAAAGATTTATGTACAGCGAAGCCTGAACGTTGGAGCGTCACAGGTAAGTTATCCGACGCTCGCCGTAGCAACGACGAGGTTCGTAAAGCCGAGTACTCTTATCACACCCCGTTTGACCCTCAAGGTCCGGTTGAACGTGGGTCTTCTAGACTTGGATCTTATGGCACCCTTTTATTTAACAACACCCTATATACATATCGACACGCTTGCCCTGTGGCGTACCGTTTAGAACTACGCCCATCTCCCTGAGCGTATTTGAACCGCGGATTTTAATCTGTTTCTTACGATTTCCAGGGTAAGTGTGTACGTTTCCCGGACTTAATTAAGTAACTGGCACTCAGTCATTCGTGAGTGTCGTAAGATCAATTTAATACTGTAAAATGGTATTATAAGTGACAAAGGTTTGACCGTATATTAACTGCCCAAGCAATACTGCACAAAAAGTTTCAATATGGGTAATGAGATAGCTCTAAGAGGTGCTTCCCACAATTTGGCACATAATAGAATAGTGTATATATTACTTCTATCTTGCGATCTAACATAAATAACGGACCATAAGCCTTTTCGCTTGCATTGCAGAAACCGTGCAACTGCACATTTGTGAGTTTGTATTAAGGTGTGTCTAGGTTTACAAGCCAGCGTGGCCAAGCCGTTAGGGAGCTCAACTGCGGTGCTACAGTGCGGGGTTCAATTTCCACATCTGGCAACTGACCAACGGCTCACCCAGTCGCACCGAAACCACGGCTGTGGAAGTAGGAAAAGTAAGGCAGTTGTCGAAGGCGTGATGCTAACTACATCACCCAGTACGCAATTAACGGTGTGCTGGGTTTCGGAAAGAAATATTTCGGCGACCCTGACTCGCTAAGTCTCAGACCATATTCTTATGTGTGGAATGAAGCGCCCTAAACTTGTACTAGGTATACAAATGGAATTAATTTGCTGGCGATGAGATTGAATATTTAGCCATAAGTTATACAACTCAACAAGTATTGTTTCGTCCCAATTAATGCGTAGCTTTCATAGCCGTTGCATAATGCATTTAGCTGTGTTATGTCAGCACCTAGAAGTCCTAATGGATCAAGTATTTCAGATATACAGGGTTATTCACGTAAGATGACGAGCCTGACCAGGTAAAAATGCAACCCAAAATATGATTTATAAAGCTAACTGGATCCCTATTGCATTAGCACCTAGAATTTGACATAGACTGTTTACATGTCATTGTTGGCACTGTAAGTCTATGTCAAATTTGAGGTTAGCAGGTTTGGTTTTGCGTCAGTTCTAACACAAGCTGACGCAAAACGTGGTCCTATCATAGCTTAACTCGACCTGTAGCAAGAAGTACCACCAACAACAGATTGACAGTGTAACGGAGACTAAACTAAGCTTCAAAGATAAAAATTATTAAAGGTACCAGTTTACCCGTTCAAATGGGTCTTGGCGGACACCTATGGAGATCATTAAGCGAACTGTAATTGACAGCAAGAGTTCAATAACCAAAATAAAACCCAAGGGATTTTGAGGTAATCCAGGCAGGACCTGCAGTAAGACAGTTATGAAAGTACTCAATGCACCGGATCACTTTATCGGACTTTTCCCACTGTCTAGGGTGTACATCACACGACGTTTCGGGAGTTTTGATCTACTCCCGTGTTCAGGTGTTCCTAGTTAGTCCTGAGAAGGACTGATATTGTACGTCTTTATACGTACACTCGTGCCTACCCCGGGATTTGAACCCAGGACCGCTGATCGCTGTGATTACTAACCTGTCACATTTACAACCATTCAAATCGTGTTAAAAGAAGTAAAAACAATATACGTTACATGAACTCTTTCGTTGAGCTTCTAGACCCACTCGGACGGCACACGTATAGCCATTGCAGGAGAAACAGAGGTCAAACCAAGGCAAATAGAGAGGGCTTAATCCTAGAATGTTGCATCCAGGGCAGCAACTGGATCTAGGTTGCCAGATGCACGTAAAACTGCAAACTTTACATTAACAGCCAAGGGTTATTTGATGTTCCTAACTTGCAGCTATAAGCAATGCCCAAGATAGAATACAAAACGTCTAAAAAAGCGGTACGATAGTAGCTTTAAACGACTTATCCCAATCTGAGTGACGTGCCAAATGAATTCTAACAGATTTGCCAACCAGAATCCGTCAAAGATTGACGCTAAGGAATTTCTTTCTAAAATAACCAGAGTAGTATTAACAAAAACGAGAGCTAATTCCAGCAAAACTCCACCAAAAAGTCCGCTGAATTCTGAGCGATCCAAAACGAAAGCTTAGCTGCTTGGAATCGGCACAAAAGGCCGATCGGCATGCCGAACCAATAACCATTTAAGTCGATCCAGATCAAAGAAAGCCTAGCCGAACGAAGAGGTGGAAACGAGAAGCCGATCGTCAGAGTAGTGTTTTGATCATACTTATTTATTTTATTTTTTGCAATACTGACGTATTACTTCCCTCATCTAAAAGACGAAGGTGTTATGTGTATTGAAAAAGCCATCTTGTGCAAAACATGCCTCGTCTGTCCATAATATGCGCCTGGCTAACCGCGACTCGTCGTTAATTCTCTGTAAATACCATTCGGCAAATTGAACGGATAAGCAGCTGGGATTAACGTTTGCACTTTTTGGATATGATACGGATGTTGTCCATACTCATTTAAGACTCTCCCTGTGTGATTACATTATCTATGCTCTCCATACAGATGACCTGCTGGTATCCATTGCATGAGCAACAGCTAAGTGCTAGTGAGCGGATTATTTTCAAATCGTTGCAGAACTTCGTCTTCGATTGACTCCTAAATCTCGTTTGGGTATTTGGAACTGACCTGCTTCGCGTAAATGCAGATCCAGTTTATAAAACGTTTGATATGTTTTATCGGACTTTTCCCACTGTCTAGGGTGTACATCACACGACGTTTCGGGAGTTTTGATCTACTCCCGTGTTCAGGTGTTCCTAGTTAGTCCTGAGAAGGACTGATATTGTACGTCTTTATACGTACACTCGTGCCTACCCCGGGATTTGAACCCAGGACCGCTGATCGCTGTGATTACTAACCTGTCACATTTACCACTAGGCCACCAGATCGGATATATATATTAAACTTATATACATCTACTGCCAGCGCTATTTATGTATCTTCTTTCAGCTTCCTGCGGAACCTGTTTTCCTCGTTAGCTACAATTGATGCTTTATCCCATTGTATGTGGTGCTCTTCGTTCCAGACGTGTTCTGCGATGTTGGATTTGATGGTTTCGCCCTTTCTAATATTTTTGCGGTGTTCCTCTAAGAGGCATGAGAAGCATACCAAGCCTCAAAACGAAGATCAGAGTTCAACGAACTGTATCTACAGCGTACCGTGCGAGTGTGGAAGACAATACATAGAAGAAACACAACAACCCCTACGAGTGGTAAAGGTGACAGGCTTGTAATCACAGCGATCAGCGGTCCTGGCTTCAAATCCCGGGGTAGGCACGAGTGTACGTATAAAGACTTACAATATCAGTCCTTCTCAGGACTAACTAGAAACACCTGAAGACGAGAGTAGATCAAAACTCCTGAAACGTCGTGTGATATACACCCTAGACAGTGGAAAAAGTCCGATAAAACATATCATAATAGGCCACTGCCAAAAAATGACATTCAGAGAACAAATTAGAAAACGTTGTATGACAGGGATTAGACGCCCAGGATGATGCACTTCATAAATTCGCCGTGCTTCATTACTATTATCGAAAGCTGCTCCATATGAATAATGGATGTCTGCCCATTCAACATTTGTAAACCCATGCATTTTTAATCATTGATATATACTTGAATTTTTGAGCCCGTGCGTGCACGTCATCAATCCGCCTTTTAGTAAGGTTTTCAGTACCAACATTTGAAAAATATAAAACTACTCTTTTT
Source organism: Agriotes lineatus (assembly GCA_940337035.1). Lineage (NCBI taxonomy): Eukaryota > Metazoa > Arthropoda > Insecta > Coleoptera > Elateridae > Agriotes > Agriotes lineatus. Next base: position 125,855 of record CALNHX010003456.1, on the reverse strand, counting down.
GTCAATAAAATAATGATTAATATTGCTTTTGCTAATAATATAGCTTCATATATTGCTATAGCCGTACATTTTTTGTTTTAATATTTCATAATTTCCATGAACAATAGCAGAAACTATAATACGTCGGGGTACTTTGTGTTTTCAAGTTCTGCTCAGGGAATTAACACGTACGCATGTCGCTTTTTAAAACGACTTATTTGTTATAGTGGTTTTGACAGGTGTTGACAGTGACATATAGTTTAGTTTGCATTTTAAAAATTCGTTGTTGTCATAACGAACATTGCTGTTTTTCCGCTGCTACAAATTACTTACTTTGGGGAAGAGTTGAGTTGCTGGAAACGTATAGGGATCTTTAAGCTAAAATGTCGACAGCCTTACCCAGAAGGTCAAAAGAGCTTGTTGCCGCTTTGATAAGGTATTTTGAACGAGAAAGAGACAACGATGGTGCACTTATACCGCTAACTGCTGTGAGACAAGTAAGTAAATTACACCTCTAATATAATAATTCGTAATATAATGACCAACTTTCTAATGGTTTGGTGTTACAGAGAGTTGCCAATGCTTTAAATTTAAGCATACGAACAGTCTGTTCTATTTCGCAGACCTGCAAATCTGTATACTGTATACACCATGGTTCAAAATAGTAAGTTGATACACTTATCATCATAAAGGACAAAATAGCCGAAAAACGCCGCCTCAGGCAACGATGGCAACTTACCAGATCGGACCTCGACAAACGAGAGTATAATAGGGCCAGCAAACATCTAAAAAAACTCCTTAGTCAACATTAAAATCAAGGAATACAGGCCGATGCCTTTGCTGAATATCTCACCAAAGTGTTTACACCCTTCCCTTGTCAACTCCCGAATGAAGATGCCAAAGATCAACATAAAGAAATCTCCAGGATATGACCTGATCGCTGGGACAATTATCAAACAATTACCAACTAAAGCTATACAAGCCCTTACACATCTGTATAATTCTATCCTCAGAATCCGGCACTTCCCAAGTCAATGGAAAACAACGCAAATAATCATGATTATGAAACCTGGTACCTAAACCACCAACGAAAATTACATCATACAGGCCCATAAGCCTACTCCCATTCTGTCAAAGGTCCTTGAAAAATTGATTCTGAATAGATTAATGCCAATTTTAGACGACCAAGAACTAATCCCTAACCATCAATTTGGTTTCCGTAAACAACATGGTACCGTTGAGCAGGTGCACAGAATAACGGACAAGATATACAGAGACTTGGAAGGAAAAAGATACTGCTCTGCAGTGTTTTTGGATGTCAAACAAGCTTTCGACCGAGTTTGGCATCAAGGCTTATGCTACAAGCTCAAACAATACCTACCCTACCAGATGTTTGAACTTCTGAGCTCATACATAACAAACAAGCACTTTTTGATAAAATACAAATACGAAAATACAACATTACACCCTATCTCCTCTGACGTACCTTAGAGCAGCGCATTGGGTCCCATCTTAGATTTAATATACACTGCTGACCTACCCACATCGCGTCTAACAACATCAGCGATCTACGCAGTCGACATGGCCATTCTAGCCTCTCACATCAATCCACAAGCCGCCTCAAAGTATCTCCAAGCTCATCTCAACAAAATCCAATGGTGGGCCAACAAATGGCGAATCAGAGTGAACGAAGCTAAGTTCCAACACGTAACCTTCACTATGAAAAAAGAAAATTGCCCTCCAATAACACTCAATGGACACCAACTACCACACTCAGAGGCAGTCAAATATCTGGGTCTACACATTGATAGGAGACTAACCTGGAGAACCCACATATTCACCAAGCGTAAGCAACTCGGCCTTCAACTCCAAAAGTTATACTGGCTCATCGGCACAAAATCTAAACTATCATTGGAAAATAAACTCTTAATTTACAAAATAGTTCTTAAACCAATATGGACTTATGGGATCTCCCTGTGTGGTACTGCAGCTACTTCCAATTTGGCAATGCTTTATCGGTTCCAAAATAAAGTACTAAGAATGATCGTTGACGCGCCATGGTAATAATGTGATTTTAAGTGATCTACAAATTCCCACAGTGAAAAGTGAAATTAAAAATTTTAGTGCGAGATACAAAGACAGACTGACCGATCACCTCAACGATTCTGTGCAGCACCTTATGGAAGATAATAATGAACCCAAAAGACTTAAATGTTTTAAGCCATCTGATTTACCTACAAGATTTTAACTGTAACTGTAAATTACTTTTGACAAATAGTATATTCTTTTCATAACCCATACATTACATATTAAAATAATGTAAAGGGAGATTTCGCTGGAATTCTGCCCCACGTGTTACCTCTTAATCATCAGTGCTTACACCAAATCCTATAAAATACTTATTGCCAAATAATCTATGGCAGATTGTGTAATTAATGGAGAAATAAAAAAACAGCAATGTTTTGCTTCTTAATATCTAAAAGCTTCTTTTAAATTAAATTCATTAATTACATGTAAATCCATGTTTAGCCTGAAGAAGTGTCTAGATATTAAAGATTGAAACGTTGCAAATATCTGTCCTATTCCAGTAATTGTTTAATACCATACTAATGTTGTATTTTTAACTCATTGTTTTTCTTAACTACTTGCGTTTATTGTTTTCCACTCTCTAAACTTGTGTCTGTATTAATTACATTTATGATCTGCTTTATTGGATTTGTGTTGTCTATAAAATTTAATGTTTTAGTTATTTTAAAATTATACTGAAATGATTTATTTGATTTAGTTGTTAAAATACTGCGCAATTCCAATTATTATTCTTTGTAAAAATATGTAAATTATTTTACTATTATAGTCAATTTATTCGTTATTTCATGTGGTACTCAATACAATGTTTTTACTAAAATAAATCGAGCAAAATTGTATTTTTAATTGATTTTAAGTTGGGTCCGAAAACTTACATAAATACCTGCAGAGTACCTGTTATAAGTAGCCTCAACAGATAAATAACATATACAGCGAGCAAGCAAAGTATCAGTTATAGGAAAATGCGCCTTATCCGTATACCTGAAGTGCGCCAATTCATTTCACACAAGCTACATCATTCAAGTTTTCAAAGTGCTGATTTTCTGAGGTAGTTTGGTCACTTAATTTTACATTAATTGTAATTATGTAAATTAATATGATGTTGTCTTTAGTTTTCCTGTTGTGGTTTTTTCTTTCATCTTTAAAATATTAATTTAATATATTCATTAAATTCTAACTGTTAAAGTTGTATTTTATCTACCCTTTACTTCACGTTAAAATGCAATTTTATCGTCTAGACACTGCCAAGCTATGTGAAATCCGAAATTTGCAGGTTATATTTTGCATCAGTCTGTGTCAAACAACGTACTTTTAGTGACTGTATAAGGATCATATAAACATACTAGGAGATGATGTCATCAATATGTTATGACGTGCACGCACGGGCTCAAAAATTCAGGTATACAAAATCGACACACGACTGACAACGAACAAACTGTCACTATTTTTCTGTTACCATGGATAAGGTCACAAAGCAACCACTAATAGAGGAGTTTCTTAAATGCACCTGTCAAATAATTGTTAGGGACTGGCCCACCCGTCGGAGGTACAGTGACTATATAATCACAGTGTGGCCATACGATGGTCATGTTTTCTATTGGTTGAAGGCAAAAGGATTCCAAGTTATTGTCATTTTTAACAGTGTATAAAATGTTTAGTTTCAAAAAGTCACTAATGTCAAAATAAGACATTGGCATTTTATAACTTGTCAAAAGTTTGAGTCGACGCATCAAGTGATGCAATCCGCCATTAGTTTTCCTATGGCAGTGAGTTTTCCAAACTATAGTTTGCCAATTAGTTAGTTACGATATTTAGTATTAACATCAAACAAACTAGAACATTTAACAGAGAAATAAATATTTTCCTGTAAGTTTTATATTGCTTAAATATCGTAAGTAACTGCTCAATAGATTATTGCGGTGTACAATTTGCATATTATCTTGAATAACATATGATTCTACAAATCAATTTGAAATTACTGAAAAAATAAGTTACTTATATCTTGTTAGTCCATACTTAATGACAGATATAATATATAAATTATGTAGTCCATAATTTCACTTTACAGCATTTTAGTGTACGACAAACCCACCTAAAAAAAGACGTAAAATGGTATGTTGTTCCGCATTTGGTTGCTCCAATCGTTCAGAGCAAGGGTACACAATGAAAAGATTTCCAAGGAATCCTAATTGTCTTATTTTAAATTATATCTCTTTTTGTTCATCGTGCTTCAAAATATTCAGTACTTTGCCAAATTACACCTATAAAACATGTATCGAGAAAACTCCAGTATAGCCCACTGGTACATTTTGACATTTACGGAATATGAACATAAAGGAACTGTTATGCCAGTGGTGAAACTGGATTTTAAGCTATAAATAAGAGATATACTCATTGGGAAGTTCAAATTCACAATTATATATGACGATTGGACTAACTGCTTTTTTTACGGTGATGCACAGGTATTTTTGTACTAAGTACACACAAACAGTGTTGAATTCAGACTGTTTACTCCGGGGGGGAAAATGAAACTTCTGGGGGGTATTTTTACCTATTTCTACGCAATTCACCCATTCTTTTATAGATTAAAAAAATATGAATATGATATGGTAATGTTTCCGGGAGGGAATTCTGTACTGTCCGGATGGGAATTTCCCTCTCAGTCACCCCCTGGATTCAACACTGCACACAAATCTTAAACTGCAGCTAACTTAATATCGCACCTTGACGGTAGTCAAGATTGGGTCCGGCATGAGACTCCCGTGTTTTGCCTCCATTGTCTCAACATTTGTAGAACCTCCGACAAACTGAGAATCACATTATCCCGCGCATGCGCCTAAGCACCAGTGGGCTATATTGGGGTTTAGCCCATGTACCTATCTAATATAATTTAGATGTTAATAAAGCATATTAAATTACCGAAAAGATTTCTACAAATGATGCTATATCATTTGTGTTTTGGATTTGAACTTTCCAATTTCCATTAATTGTAATAAATTGAAGACACCGTATGACTCAAATTTCTTCAACATTTAAACGCCTTTGTGGTATTTTATTATATTTGAGAGATCAGTCATTTTGATAAACAATCTTTCACTTCAGCAAATGAATTGTCAAATTTTATTTTGACTTTAGTAATTTTTTGTTACCAAATGTCGCTTACACCGTTAAAAAAATTCTATTTTTTTATTACATCACCATGGTTTTTCGCAAAATCTGATTTTGACATTGGATTCAAAAGTATAGTATTCCAACCAGAAATTGGAAAGCTATTTAAAATCAGGCCAGCATTGAAAACAGTAAGTCACTTCGTAATTTAATTCATAAAATTACTGTTTGATTGTCATTCAGTGACACTTCGATAATAACCTTCAAATTTGACAGATGCATTGGGAAGTTTGGAAGATATATACGTTTTTTTTTAAATTTTCTATGCTACTATAACTGTTTTAAAAACTCAACTAGTACATACTTAAATCATGCACAATGTTACAATGCCTTAACAAAACAGTTACATGTACAATTTGCAGATGAACTGTCATTACTTGAAAGCTGATTGACATTAGAATATTATTTACTGATTGTATGAAACCAACTTAGACATGACTTACACTTTTCATGGTGTACTGGATTTTAAATAGCTTTCCAATTTCTGGTTGGAATACTATACCAGCCAACAATTGTATGGCCACACTGTGATTATATAGTCACTGTAGTCGGTACAGTGACTATATAATCACAGTGTGGCCATACGATGGTCATGTTTTCTATTGGTTGAAGGCAAAAGGATTCCAAGTTATTGTCATTTTTAACAGTGTACAGAATGTTTAGTTACAAAAAGTTACTAATGTCAAAATAAGACATTGGCATTTTATAACTTGTCAAAAGTTTGAGTCGACGCATCACGTGATGCAATCCGCCATTAGTTTTCCCGTGGCCGTGAGTTTTCCAAACTATAGTTTGCCAATTAGTTAGTTACGATATTTAGTATTAACATCAAACAAACTAGAACATTTAACAGAGAAATAAATATTTTCCTGTAAGTTTTATATTGCTTAAATATCGTAAGTAACTGCTCTATAGAATATTGCGGTGTACAATTGCATATTATCTTGAATAACATATGATTCTGCAAATTAATTTGAAATTACTGAAAAAATAAGTTACTGATATCTTGTTAGTCCAAACTTAATGACAGATATAATATATAAATTATGTAGTTCATAATTTCACTTTACAGCATTTTAGTGTACGACAAACCCACCTAAAAAAGACGTAAAATGGTATGTTGTTCCGCATTTGGTTGCTCCAATCGTTCAGAGCAAGGGTACACGATGAAAAGATTTCCAAGGAATCCTAATTGTCTTATTTTAAATTATATCTCTTTTTGTTGGTCATCGTGCTTCAAAATATTCAGTACTTATCTACACCTATAAGACATGTATCGAGAAAACTCCAGTATAGCCCACTGGTACATTTTGACATTTACGGAATATGAACATAAAGGAACTGTTATGCCAGCGGTGAAACTGGATTTTAAGCTATAAATAAGAGATATACTCATTGGGAAGTTCAAATTCACAATTATATATGACAATTGGACCAACTGCTTTTTTTACGGTGATGCACAGGTATTTTTGTACTGAGTACACACAAACAGTGTTGAATTCAGACTGTTTACTCCGGGGGGAGAAATGAAACTTCTGGGGGGTATTTTTACCTATTTCTACGCAATTCACCCATTCTTTTATAGATTGAAAAAATATGAATATGATATGGTAATGTTTCCGGGAGGGAATTCTGTACTGTCCGGATGGGAATTTCCCTCTCAGTCACCCCCTGGATTCAACACTGCACACAAATCTTAAACTGCAGCTAACTTAATATCGCACCTTCACGGTAGTCAAGATTGGGTCCTGCATGAGACTCCCGTGTTTTGCCTCCATTGTCTGAACATTTGTAGAACTTCCGACAAACTGAGAATCACATTATCACGCGCATGCGCCTAAGCACCAGTGGACTATATTTGGGTTTAGCCCATGTACCTATCTAATATAATTTAGATGTTAATAAAGCATATTAAATTACCGAAAAGATTTCTACAAATGATGCTATATCATTTGTGATTTGGTTTTGAACTTTCCAATTTCCATTGTAATAAATTGAAGACACCGTAGGACTCATATTTCTTCAACATTTAAACGCCTTTGTGGTATTTTATTGTATTTGCGAGATCAGTCATTTTGAATAACAATCTTTCACTTCAGCAAATGAATTGTCAAATTTTATTTTGGCTTTAGTAATTTTTTGTTACCAAATGTCGCTTACACCGTTAAAAAGATTCTATTATTTTATTACATCACCATGGTTTTTCGCAAAATCTGATTTTGACATTGGATTCAAAAGTACCAGCCAACAATTGTATGGCCACACTGTGATTATATAGTCACTGTATAGTCATAGCCAGCTTCATCTGTTTCCGCTAACGCTTGCTCAGCGGGTATGAATGAAGCTGGCCATGGTATAGTCGGAGGGTGCTAGTGTCGCCACTCGGCAAGGTTGTGAACCAAACTATAATTAATGATCGGTCGATATGTGAAGAAGTGTTGTTTCAAATTGTGCCGATTTAGTGTAGGCGACACAAATTTCCCAAAGGCATAAAAAAACCTACTAATTGAAACGTTTTCTGAATGCATCTGTCAAATCAAATAATTGTTAGAGATTGGCCCACCCGTCAGGAGGCACTGGTGTCACATGTCCGCTTTTTGAAAAGTGCGTAAATAGTAAACTCGTACGTGAAGCTGACACCGAAAAATCATTTAAAATGCGTGAATGAAAAGTATTTTGAACCAAAGTAAATTGTTGCAATTGAGTACGACTATTGTAAGATTGACCATACTTATTAAACAATATTGCTATTTGATTTACTTAAAATATATTTGTTATTCGCAAATATTTTGTTTGAATTTTTCATAATTATTGTAAACTTCAGAACCTATAAAGATTTTGCATATTCCGATTTATGCGGTTAAAACTTTAAAATCGAGATTCTGATGAAGGCAAATTATGTATATGCAAAATTTGTATTGGTGTTGACGGCATATCCTTGATTAATCCAAATATCGTAGTAATGGCGTATTTAAATTTTGCCGCCTTACTGGAATAGTTTCTGGCCCACCCGTTGTAGGGCGCTGAAACTTTTATACAAGCTTACTATGGGAGAAATTGCTCTATTAGTGGTTGTTTTGTGGATAAGGTTCACTATCTGCAGCTATTATGCATGCGTTACTTTTCATATTGAGATAATTTCAAGTACCTACTCAATTCTTTAATGTCGTATTATCTCGAAACGGTAGTATTTCCGAACACTAGCTTATTATTTAGATATGTTTAATTACACGCCTTTTATCAATTCTTAAAATTAAGAACAGTTATTCTGGGACACCCTGTAGAAAGTTTCAGACTGGAGTCACTGTATATAAAAAGTTGGGACATGTATAGTACATGTTTTTCCTATAAAAATTTTCAAGGCCAAGATAAAATTGGCAAAACTGCTTTTTTAAAATTATTAAAAAATTTATTTTCGTCAGGTTTTTCTGTAAACGACTTTTGTCACTTTGACATTTAAAATTAAATTGTCAGTTTTTCTTTTTTGAAACTGAATACGCGTAAAAAACGGAATCTTTTAAAATTTAATGTAGTTAAGTGTGCAGAGGAACTGTTGGATTTGCATCTTAACTAACCAGAAGAAGACGTTTACGAAAGATTAGCAAGAGCTTTTGATGTACATAGAACTTTAATGCCAGATTTTAAATTTTCCACCAATTTTTAGTTCTATAAAGTTACTAAAACAAATTTTGCCAACATATATTTTTTAAAGGAATCCAAGTTATGCCAACATAAACCCTAAATTCTTTGACCTTGAAAAATTTTATAGGAAAAAAACGTACTTTATAGGCGACTCACTTTGGATCCACAAACCATAGAGTACCTGATTTTTGTTGAATTAAAATTTTATGCAGATCATGCATACCTGTGGACAACAGTTTGACAACCATTACAAATTAGAATCACATTTTGTGACAGTTGCGACAAATACCGTATGATCGAAAACTTTCAACGTCTAGAGGGTTGTGGATTTTTTTAAAATTAAATTTATGTTGGCAGTGATGAGTAAAGCTACTTAATGATATAACCTATACAATTTTGACGGATAAATTTAACTTTTACAGGATGTTTAATGCCGAGCTGGTGGTTCTGTGTATGGAAAATGCAACAAATCATTTTGAATAGCTGTAGTTGTTTTTATTACTAACATTTTTATGTATTCAACAAGAATGTTTGTATTTGTTGAAATGACAATCCTGACATCACCTTAGACTGACAGATATAAAATTCCAATGTGACTTTTACTACCACGACTGCCAACAAAATTGTTTGACAAAATAATTCCACAGCCCTCTAGACGTTGAAAGTTTTCGATCATACTGTACTTACCAAATATTTTTAATTTGTTAAAACAAAAAATATTGTGCAATGGCTGGTTGTTGAGCGATTAATTGTAAAAATCGAACAGATGTGGGATATCTTCGCATCTTTTTCTAAGAAATGAGAAAATAAAGCGTTTCTGGGTAAATAACAGCAAAATTATGGCAACAAACCGTTTATGTAATGAACATTTTGAAACTGAAATACAATGCTATTCCAACATTATTCAATTTTTGGTAACCAGATTTAAATAAATGTGAAAATTCTGAAATAGAGGAAAACGAACTAATCGATGGTAAAAGCATCAAACGGCAGATTATTCAGGCCAGTATTAAACAGTACACAAAGACAATTTTCCTCTGGAGAGGTTGAATTACATTAACATTAGTTGTCGAGCATTACATTCGTTGTCATACCAGATTTACAGCTGCCACTTAAAACCCTCCCCACATCTAAGATTATAAGTACCTAGAGGTTTTTCATAACATAAGATTTCAATATCTGTTTATTTCTAATCGCAGTTCACATAAGCCTTCAGAAATACTTTTTGCCATAACCTGAAAACACACTAGGACTAAAAAAGTAACAAAATTTATCCGGCAATATTTAAAAATTTTAATAATTCTGCATAAATATTATTTTTCTTGCAAGTTGCTTCATATTTCTAAATGAATGAATTTTGGGATGTGACATGTCAGTTAATATCACTTTGTTTGTCAAACTTCTTTCAAATAAAAAAAAAGAAATATACTATTGCTAAATCATGTAATCCTTGATATGTGGATCCAATGGCTCATTTCTTTATACCGAGGGGGCCACAATTATATATAACAGCAATGAGATAACATGAACAAGAAAATAAAACGTATTGCTTGAGTAAGAAAGAGATAAACATAGTAGCAAATATTTGAGTAGTCCTGACGCTTAATTTAATTATGACATTTGTCAACTAAACATGCCTACTAAAATATTTTTTTCGTATGGTCATCTCTTTCTTACACAAGCATTCTATTTTGTTGTTCATGTTATCTCATTGCTGTTATATATAATTATGGCCCCATCCGTATATAGGATCTCTATTTCAGACCAGAGCCAGTGTATATAGGAAAGTACCGCCATTCGTTGATCCGTAAAAATTGTTACGGTATTAAATGCTCAGATCGACATTGATCAAGAGCACTGTCAAAAATCGGGTACAAACTACAGGGTTCGCCGGCTTTACTAAAAAGAACAGATCTTAATGTGTTGGAGCAGATTTCGTGGCTCCGATTCCTCGCACTTGGCTCAGTCGGGAAGGCGTGGTTCGAGAGTACAAAGAAAAACCGGCGGGGTACTTACCCTAAAGCTTGCTTAAAAGAAAAAGATATGCCTGAGCGCCACTTGGTTCTGGTTAGGGGTGGCTAACGTGTCTAGAACCAAGAACAATACACGTAGCCTATGTAGAAGTCCTCCAGGTTCGCCGCTATTCACCTCGGCGCGGTCCACCGGGCTTCCTCCGAGTCTTCAGATTTCAACACACAGGTGGCCACGAAGCAAATGACTTACCTTGATTGGCCACCCGGCTAGTTTAACATAACAACACAATGACTGACACTAACCCCAGTTCTTAGGGTTCACTTATCAACAAGGACATGCTGTCGTCTTTACAAATTAATTACATGTGGCCTTTGCCATGCTAAATGGGTTGAAGACCCATACCAGGAAGGTTTAGCATTCACTAAAAGAATAAGTTGAACTTTAATAAAGTTTATTATCGAAAGGCATTAAATGGCACAAATTTTCACATGAAATATCGGGGCCCCCAAAAAAAACAATTACCCTATTGTCTAAGAAAAGGAATATATAATTACACGCTGGGCAACACGAAGTACATTACCGGGGTGAAGCCCCTAATTAATAACACATACATCAAATTATAGGCTTGAGTGAACGGGCGCAATGTTTATGAACACTCGAAAAACACACAATAAAATTATAGACGCCACTCAACTCGGCACGTCAGTTACGCTGTAGAAACAATAAACAGATCCTACCTGAGAGCTGTCAGCATGTTATTTGGGGTTGGCGATAATTACGAACTCCACTTCGGTGAAGGCCGGCGTTGACGTTGCAGAGGTGTAGCGGGCTCCCCACATGGGAACGAAAGGGTTGTACAGGGGCCAATTCGGTACGGAGGGCCAGAGGGTCGGTTTACCCCACGAAGAAGGATGGCAGCCAGCGGCGGGCGACGGGTAGCTTCAAATTAACACGGCTTCTTCACAGAATTCGCAACAGAGTTGCCGAAACTTTTTCCACTGATATGAAAAGTATTGTAGGCTTATGAGAACACCTTTGTTGAATGTGCAAAAGGGTGCAACTTGCTTTTCCACTCCTGGCTGGAGGGCAAAAGCCGATAGAAGGCGCCTCGCCAATAATTTGAAACAGCTTAACGAAACATCGCCCTTAGCCCGCGTACGTGAAGATCACAAAGTTCACATAACGTGGACACTAAACTACACAGTGTTCACAGAAAGTTCCCCGGACCGCAGCCCGCGGCCCGGGGGCGACAAAATTTGCACGTTCGTTGTGGTTCACAGCTCGATCTCAATTAATTCAGAAACGCGCGGTAAAAACGATGGTCACCCCCGCGCAGAATGATCTCATTCCTTCAGAACAAAGAACCTGCCAGCCTTGCAAAAGAAACAAGGAACAATTAACACGAACAACTCTAGAACCTTCGACAGCCTAATCAGCGCTTTCAGCGAGCGAGGGACGCAATTCCAGAAGCTAAGAAAAGGTATCATTTTACAATCGAATTTCCAGGAATGAAACTTCACGTCGGCTTTGTGCAGGCGTTCGGTTCCTGCATTAAAGAATGAATTCACGAGCCCAATTCGGCAAATGCAACATAAACGGTGATATTTATAATGTAGTTTCGAGGAAGGAAATCTTACTATGGCCTTGCACCCGCGTTAAAGAATTGGTTACTTAAGAAAACAAATACGAAGCGCAAGCATTTCAATGCCCGCCGGAATAAATTCGAATGTAACTAGCACAGGGCCGAATCCAGGAAATTTTAAATAGAATAATTTCAGCTTAAATGCACTAATAATACCCAATCGTGGAATTGATAACAAAGATAGCTTAATGACGTCAAAATCACTTAACACCCCCCTTACTAGAGGTCAATTTCTCAAATTGATCCTTAAGACAACTAAAGAAGTTGCTAGAAGAATGGCTTAACCTAGAATGCGGATTGAGATAGCCGTCACTACTCAGGATCCCAACCACGCGATGACGGATAGCGTCAAAACAAAAGAGTGTGAAGGAAGAAGAGTTGGTATCCCACCTGGGATTTGGGTTTTGCTCGTGAATGAGCTTGTCATAATAGGGTATAAGTCATCACTGTGCACTCTTCCGTCCAACCTACCAATCGAACACAGGGTACGAAGCCCCAAGGTTCGCAGCCTAACTCTCGAAGACCCGTTGAAGAGGGCACGCGAGGCGTCACGGGATCAGCCTCTTGTGTTTGTCCCACAGCAACAAACGATCAAAGAAAGGAGTAGCCACGAACGACAGGAGTCTCGAAGGCTTTGAAGGCCGCCTAGCCTAAACTAACCTATCCTATTCTAATGAAACGAACAATTATATACAACAGTATGTCACACATGGTTAATCCATTGTGACTTGGGATTGTCAAAGAAAAGAAAACTAAGTCCACCGAAATCCTCAATCGATGACGATGCCCAAAGCCAAGTCGTCTATGAATTCGCAAAATGCGAGACCGAAAATGACTCCAACACCGAACACCAAAAGAAAATCCGGAAAAACAAAGTCTCCAATAAATGTCAAACATAAACTTCACTAAAGAAACAACGTGCGAACAGCCTGGCCTTGACTGTCACACGAAGCTCAAAAGCTAACAACGAAATCGCTCCTCCCAAAGTCCAAAGGGCAGGAATACAATGCATGGCCTAAAGCCATCAAAAGTCTTCAACGAAAAAGTCTTTACCACAGGGCAAAGACACCTAAAGTGACAACCTAAAGTCATCAAAAGAAAATTCGGTAGGTGACGACAGATCGTCAATAAATAACGGAACGATGGAGTCTCGATCGAAAAAGAATTATTCCAGGCTTCGGAATGGCACAGCGTAACCAGAATCTGCAAAGATGCAACGCTCTCATACTACACGAGAACACAAGCGGGATTACTTAAGCGGCGTCTTCAAACAGATGTGCTATAAAGCAAAATTTGCCCCACCTCAACCTTCAGAGCGTGGACAGCAACGGTACAAAACGCCAATCCCAAGAAGATTTTACGCTGGCCTAGAAGTCACTAAAACAAAACAACAACAGGCGACTAAATCGCAACATACTCCAACACGGTAAACTACTAAGTCAATAAACGAAAGGGGTACGACAAAAAGTGTACAAGACACTACGACAAATGTTGATGCACGCGATGAAATCGGCAAACGAAGTTGGGCGATACACGATAAAAATGAAAACGAAATAGAAGTCAAACAAAAAAATACTACGCCAATCCAACTAAGATGGTTTGAGAGATATTAAAAATTCGCATACGCGGATCTCACTAACACACCAGCACAAAACCACATCCTAACAACGAACCAATACAGAATAATGAAGGCGACATGATTTCCAACTCGTCAACAAACAACAACGCGGCACCACATTAAAGGATAACAACAAAAAAAAAGGTCAACATCGGTAATCTAAATGCGTCAATGTCGATGAACTCTACTAACTTCAACTTAAATTCGGAATAGCACAATAAAATTTCAAACTAGCTGAAGGCTAAACACAATTAACAATAAACGGATTCAAAAAAAGTTCGATACCTTCCAAAAATTTCAGAGTTTTCACGAAAAAGACTAAAAAACACGGTTTGCTTAATGATCCTTACTAAAATAAACGATAACACCAAAAAGAATGGCTCCAAAATATGCCTTAGCACTGAAAATAAAATGTTGAAATATTGAACACGAAAAAACACAAAAATCCCGCGAAAAATCCCGGGAAAAACAATATTTGGTCTATCAAAGGGATAGCAAGGAACTCATTTACTAAAAGAAAACAAATAGGATACGCGTCCTGATATGAAAAAAACACGTTTCCAAATTTCAAAGTACTAAAAAGTCAAGTTTTCATGAAAAATACTGGAAAAAACTATATGACGTTAATGCCAAACACTAAAATGAAGCTGTATGATAAGAAAAGAAACACAAAAACAATGCCCTAAAGGCGTTATCGACAAAAACAAAGCCACACGTTTGGATAGCCAGTTTATCTGTTACGGTATTAAATGCTCAGATCGACATTGATCAAGAACACTGTCAAAAATCGGGTACAAACTACAGGGTTCGCCGACTTTACTAAAAAGAACAGATCTTAATGTGTTGGAGCAGATTTCGTGGCTCCGATTCCTCGCACTTGGCTCAGTCGGGAAGGCGTGGTTCGAGAGTACAAAGAAAAACCGGCGGGGTACTTACCCTAAAGCTTGCTTAAAAGAAAAAGATATGCCTGAGCGCCACTTGGTTCTGGTTAGGGGTTGCTAACGTGTCTAGAACCAAGAACAATACACGTAGCCTATGTAGAAGTCCTCCAGGTTCGCCGCTATTCACCTCGGCGCGGTCCACCGGGCTTCCTCCGAGTCTTCAGATTTCAACACACAGGTGGCCACGAAGCAAATGACTTACCTTGATTGGCCACCCGGCTAGTTTAACATAACAACACAATGACTGACACTAACCCCAGTTCTTAGGGTTCACTTATCAACAAGGACATGCTGTCGTCTTTACAAATTAATTACATGTGGCCTTTGCCATGCTAAATGGGTTGAAGACCCATACCAGGAAGGTTTAGCATTCACTAAAAGAATAAGTTGAACTTTAATAAAGTTTATTATCGAAAGGCATTAAATGGCACAAATTTTCACATGAAATATCGGGGCCCCCAAAAAAAACAATTACCCTATTGTCTAAGAAAAGGAATATATAATTACACGCTGGGCAACACGAAGTACATTACCGGGGTGAAGCCCCTAATTAATAACACATACATCAAATTATAGGCTTGAGTGAACGGGCGCAATGTTTATGAACACTCGAAAAACACACAATAAAATTATAGACGCCACTCAACTCGGCACGTCAGTTACGCTGTAGAAACAATAAACAGATCCTACCTGAGAGCTGTCAGCATGTTATTTGGGGTTGGCGATAATTACGAACTCCACTTCGGTGAAGGCCGGCGTTGACGTTGCAGAGGTGTAGCGGGCTCCCCACATGGGAACGAAAGGGTTGTACAGGGGCCAATTCGGTACGGAGGGCCAGAGGGTCGGTTTACCCCACGAAGAAGGATGGCAGCCAGCGGCGGGCGACGGGTAGCTTCAAATTAACACGGCTTCTTCACAGAATTCGCAACAGAGTTGCCGAAACTTTTTCCACTGATATGAAAAGTATTGTAGGCTTATGAGAACACCTTTGTTGAATGTGCAAAAGGGTGCAACTTGCTTTTCCACTCCTGGCTGGAGGGCAAAAGCCGATAGAAGGCGCCTCGCCAATAATTTGAAACAGCTTAACGAAACATCGCCCTTAGCCCGCGTACGTGAAGATCACAAAGTTCACATAACGTGGACACTAAACTACACAGTGTTCACAGAAAGTTCCCCGGACCGCAGCCCGCGGCCCGGGGGCGACAAAATTTGCACGTTCGTTGTGGTTCACAGCTCGATCTCAATTAATTCAGAAACGCGCGGTAAAAACGATGGTCACCCCCGCGCAGAATGATCTCATTCCTTCAGAACAAAGAACCTGCCAGCCTTGCAAAAGAAACAAGGAACAATTAACACGAACAACTCTAGAACCTTCGACAGCCTAATCAGCGCTTTCAGCGAGCGAGGGACGCAATTCCAGAAGCTAAGAAAAGGTATCATTTTACAATCGAATTTCCAGGAATGAAACTTCACGTCGGCTTTGTGCAGGCGTTCGGTTCCTGCATTAAAGAATGAATTCACGAGCCCAATTCGGCAAATGCAACATAAACGGTGATATTTATAATGTAGTTTCGAGGAAGGAAATCTTACTATGGCCTTGCACCCGCGTTAAAGAATTGGTTACTTAAGAAAACAAATACGAAGCGCAAGCATTTCAATGCCCGCCGGAATAAATTCGAATGTAACTAGCACAGGGCCGAATCCAGGAAATTTTAAATAGAATAATTTCAGCTTAAATGCACTAATAATACCCAATCGTGGAATTGATAACAAAGATAGCTTAATGACGTCAAAATCACTTAACACCCCCCTTACTAGAGGTCAATTTCTCAAATTGATCCTTAAGACAACTAAAGAAGTTGCTAGAAGAATGGCTTAACCTAGAATGCGGATTGAGATAGCCGTCACTACTCAGGATCCCAACCACGCGATGACGGATAGCGTCAAAACAAAAGAGTGTGAAGGAAGAAGAGTTGGTATCCCACCTGGGATTTGGGTTTTGCTCGTGAATGAGCTTGTCATAATAGGGTATAAGTCATCACTGTGCACTCTTCCGTCCAACCTACCAATCGAACACAGGGTACGAAGCCCCAAGGTTCGCAGCCTAACTCTCGAAGACCCGTTGAAGAGGGCACGCGAGGCGTCACGGGATCAGCCTCTTGTGTTTGTCCCACAGCAACAAACGATCAAAGAAAGGAGTAGCCACGAACGACAGGAGTCTCGAAGGCTTTGAAGGCCGCCTAGCCTAAACTAACCTATCCTATTCTAATGAAACGAACAATTATATACAACAGTATGTCACACATGGTTAATCCATTGTGACTTGGGATTGTCAAAGAAAAGAAAACTAAGTCCACCGAAATCCTCAATCGATGACGATGCCCAAAGCCAAGTCGTCTATGAATTCGCAAAATGCGAGACCGAAAATGACTCCAACACCGAACACCAAAAGAAAATCCGGAAAAACAAAGTCTCCAATAAATGTCAAACATAAACTTCACTAAAGAAACAACGTGCGAACAGCCTGGCCTTGACTGTCACACGAAGCTCAAAAGCTAACAACGAAATCGCTCCTCCCAAAGTCCAAAGGGCAGGAATACAATGCATGGCCTAAAGCCATCAAAAGTCTTCAACGAAAAAGTCTTTACCACAGGGCAAAGACACCTAAAGTGACAACCTAAAGTCATCAAAAGAAAATTCGGTAGGTGACGACAGATCGTCAATAAATAACGGAACGATGGAGTCTCGATCGAAAAAGAATTATTCCAGGCTTCGGAATGGCACAGCGTAACCAGAATCTGCAAAGATGCAACGCTCTCATACTACACGAGAACACAAGCGGGATTACTTAAGCGGCGTCTTCAAACAGATGTGCTATAAAGCAAAATTTGCCCCACCTCAACCTTCAGAGCGTGGACAGCAACGGTACAAAACGCCAATCCCAAGAAGATTTTACGCTGGCCTAGAAGTCACTAAAACAAAACAACAACAGGCGACTAAATCGCAACATACTCCAACACGGTAAACTACTAAGTCAATAAACGAAAGGGGTACGACAAAAAGTGTACAAGACACTACGACAAATGTTGATGCACGCGATGAAATCGGCAAACGAAGTTGGGCGATACACGATAAAAATGAAAACGAAATAGAAGTCAAACAAAAAAATACTACGCCAATCCAACTAAGATGGTTTGAGAGATATTAAAAATTCGCATACGCGGATCTCACTAACACACCAGCACAAAACCACATCCTAACAACGAACCAATACAGAATAATGAAGGCGACATGATTTCCAACTCGTCAACAAACAACAACGCGGCACCACATTAAAGGATAACAACAAAAAAAAAGGTCAACATCGGTAATCTAAATGCGTCAATGTCGATGAACTCTACTAACTTCAACTTAAATTCGGAATAGCACAATAAAATTTCAAACTAGCTGAAGGCTAAACACAATTAACAATAAACGGATTCAAAAAAAGTTCGATACCTTCCAAAAATTTCAGAGTTTTCACGAAAAAGACTAAAAAACACGGTTTGCTTAATGATCCTTACTAAAATAAACGATAACACCAAAAAGAATGGCTCCAAAATATGCCTTAGCACTGAAAATAAAATGTTGAAATATTGAACACGAAAAAACACAAAAATCCCGCGAAAAATCCCGGGAAAAACAATGTTTGGTCTATCAAAGGGATAGCAAGGAACTCATTTACTAAAAGAAAACAAATAGGATACGCGTCCTGATATGAAAAAAACACGTTTCCAAATTTCAAAGTACTAAAAAGTCAAGTTTTCATGAAAAATACTGGAAAAAACTATATGACGTTAATGCCAAACACTAAAATGAAGCTGTATGATAAGAAAAGAAACACAAAAACAATGCCCTAAAGGCGTTATCGACAAAAACAAAGCCACACGTTTGGATAGCCAGTTTATCTGTTACGGTATTAAATGCTCAGATCGACATTGATCAAGAACACTGTCAAAAATCGGGTACAAACTACAGGGTTCGCCGACTTTACTAAAAAGAACAGATCTTAATGTGTTGGAGCAGATTTCGTGGCTCCGATTCCTCGCACTTGGCTCAGTCGGGAAGGCGTGGTTCGAGAGTACAAAGAAAAACCGGCGGGGTACTTACCCTAAAGCTTGCTTAAAAGAAAAAGATATGCCTGAGCGCCACTTGGTTCTGGTTAGGGGTTGCTAACGTGTCTAGAACCAAGAACAATACACGTAGCCTATGTAGAAGTCCTCCAGGTTCGCCGCTATTCACCTCGGCGCGGTCCACCGGGCTTCCTCCGAGTCTTCAGATTTCAACACACAGGTGGCCACGAAGCAAATGACTTACCTTGATTGGCCACCCGGCTAGTTTAACATAACAACACAATGACTGACACTAACCCCAGTTCTTAGGGTTCACTTATCAACAAGGACATGCTGTCGTCTTTACAAATTAATTACATGTGGCCTTTGCCATGCTAAATGGGTTGAAGACCCATACCAGGAAGGTTTAGCATTCACTAAAAGAATAAGTTGAACTTTAATAAAGTTTATTATCGAAAGGCATTAAATGGCACAAATTTTCACATGAAATATCGGGGCCCCAAAAAAAAACAATTACCCTATTGTCTAAGAAAAGGAATATATAATTACACGCTGGGCAACACGAAGTACATTACCGGGGTGAAGCCCCTAATTAATAACACATACATCAAATTATAGGCTTGAGTGAACGGGCGCAATGTTTATGAACACTCGAAAAACACACAATAAAATTATAGACGCCACTCAACTCGGCACGTCAGTTACGCTGTAGAAACAATAAACAGATCCTACCTGAGAGCTGTCAGCATGTTATTTGGGGTTGGCGATAATTACGAACTCCACTTCGGTGAAGGCCGGCGTTGACGTTGCAGAGGTGTAGCGGGCTCCCCACATGGGAACGAAAGGGTTGTACAGGGGCCAATTCGGTACGGAGGGCCAGAGGGTCGGTTTACCCCACGAAGAAGGATGGCAGCCAGCGGCGGGCGACGGGGAGCTTCAAATTAACACGGCTTCTTCACAGAATTCGCAACAGAGTTGCCGAAACTTTTTCCACTGATATGAAAAGTATTGTAGGCTTATGAGAACACCTTTGTTGAATGTGCAAAAGGGTGCAACTTGCTTTTCCACTCCTGGCTGGAGGGCAAAAGCCGATAGAAGGCGCCTCGCCAATAATTTGAAACAGCTTAACGAAACATCGCCCTTAGCCCGCGTACGTGAAGATCACAAAGTTCACATAACGTGGACACTAAACTACACAGTGTTCACAGAAAGTTCCCCGGACCGCAGCCCGCGGCCCGGGGGCGACAAAATTTGCACGTTCGTTGTGGTTCACAGCTCGATCTCAATTAATTCAGAAACGCGCGGTAAAAACGATGGTCACCCCCGCGCAGAATGATCTCATTCCTTCAGAACAAAGAACCTGCCAGCCTTGCAAAAGAAACAAGGAACAATTAACACGAACAACTCTAGAACCTTCGACAGCCTAATCAGCGCTTTCAGCGAGCGAGGGACGCAATTCTAGAAGCTAAGAAAAGGTATCATTTTACAATCGAATTTCCAGGAATGAAACTTCACGTCGGCTTTGTGCAGGCGTTCGGTTCCTGCATTAAAGAATGAATTCACGGGCCCAATTCGGCAAATGCAACATAAACGGTGATATTTATAATATAGTTTCGAGGAAGGAAATCTTACTATGGCCTTGCGCCCGCGTTAAAGAATTGGTTACTTAAGAAAACAAATACGAAGCGCAAGCATTTCAATGCCCGCCGGAATAAATTCGAATGTAACTAGCACAGGGCCGAATCCAGGAAATTTTAAATAGAATAATTTCAGCTTAAATGCACTAATAATACCCAATCGTGGAATTGATAACAAAGATAGCTTAATGACGTCAAAATCACTTAACAAAATGCCGCCATCGCCGCCATGTTTATTCCCATCATCAATAACTGATTGAGTTATGTCTAAAATTTTACTTGAAATTGGCAAGACTGTAAGTCTATGTCAAATTCGAGGTTAGGAGGTTATGTTTTGCGTAGGTTTGTGTCAAAACTGACGCAAAACCTAACCTGCTAACCTCGAATTTGACATAGGCTTACAGTCTTGCCAATTTTAAGTAAAGTTTTGGATTGCCAACAAACGTCACGTTGACGGAATTGTGTTACAAACCTCAAAGTGACGCATATGTCAGAGGAATAAACATGACGATACTCAGAAGTAATACTATAGGTATTTCGATATTATCGGGTTATATGTCGTATGTCGATAACTTGTTGCACAATAATAAAAGAGTGTCAGTTTGATAGGTTAAATAGTCCGACCGCGTCAGCGGGACCTCCACACGTTCTTACATTTTCTGGTTTTATTATATTTTTTAGCTTAAAAACATTCTAGTATACATACCATATGTTGGACGGGGTGGCTCTGATCAATAATAATATGCAACAGAAAACATTATTAGTTAGCTAATAATTACTTTGATTATTACGCATAACTGTCACATGACTGACACCATCCAATGAGAACCATGCATTTTTTGAAAATCGACCAATTCCGAACTGATTACCTGATAAGCTCCCTAGGGAAACTTATCAACCAATAAGCTCCCTAGTGCTAATTATCGACCCCGTAGATGGTGTCATAATTAGAAATAGAAATGCAAGAAACAAGCAATTTTTTACGGTATTAAAATTGTCCTTACGACACCCGCCAATAAGCGAGTATCGAGTACTAAACATATCCGGGAAATGGAGCACGCTTACCCTGGGAGATCGATAAAACAGGCCAAAGGCCTCGGATGAAATGCGCTCAGGGAGATGGGCGGGGTTAACACCGTTACGCCACAGGGCAAGCGTTACGCGAGATGTGTAGATTGTTATTAAAGAGAGAGCGCCACCAGCTCTGACTCGGGATCTCCACGCTCAGCCGGAACTGGACGGCTAAGCGGGGCGAGAAGCATTTAAGGTACTACTTCGGGAAAATTACTATTTCGAGCAAATACCCAGACACCTATTTCGGGAAAATGCGCGTATAACTATTTCGGGAAAATACGCGAATAACTATTTCGGAAAAATACGCGAATAACTATCTGGGGAAAATACGCGAATAACTATTTCGGGAAAATACGCGAATAACTATTTCGGGATAAATATGCGACTAACTATTTCGGGAAAATACGCGAATAACTATTTCGGAAGCCACGGTACAGTACCAGACGCGACCACCTACCTGGAATGCTTTTCCTCCGGGTCTGAGCCTCACCTCACAGCTGTTGTGGCACAGTGACACAGTCACCTTGTAACATACATGCACAAAGCCCAACAGTATCAAGAAAAAGACGAAAAGGTTAATACATCTATTGGATCTCCGTTGGTGATTTAATAAACATGTTATAAAATACAAGTATAATAATTCAAAAGATTGACTTAATCGTTAAGTCCAGCTGGAAGAAGCGCTTACTGTCTATAGGGCCGACGCACAGCCGAGTCGGATACCAGACCCAGGCCAGATGTAATGGCTGAACGTAGGCTTAAGCCCAACAGCTGGTCGCCGTAACGCGTAAAGACAAGGCCTGAATTTGGGCCAGAGTCACTCGAGCGCCCTGTATTATGACATACAAGGCCGCCTGGCGCTGACTGCGCTATCATTAAAGTGGGCTGACGGCGCACGAGTTGACGCACACCAATGAATTTTTAGTTAGAGTGTACTTGCACTGCACTATTTCACAAACGATTCCACATAAAACATGCGATAGTAGCAAAGAGAGGGCTATGGATTCGTTTATTTCGCATTGCCCTGAAGTTGTAGGTTGGGTTTTCTTTGTTTCTGATGTGGTTGCTGTAGCTTGGCTGTATGTTTTGTTTGGTGTTCGTTTGCTGTTATATATAATTTGGTTCTGACTTATCTTTATAAAATAACTACATCCTTTGTAGTTTGCCGGATGTTTTTCCAGGCAATTAATGCACTGGGGGTCTCCTTCGGGTTTCTTGGGGCAGATATTGTATAAGTGATATCTCGTACATTTCACGCAACGTGGTTGAGATCTACAGTAGTTACGGGTATGACCGTATAACTGACATTTCTTACACTGTGGCATCTCTTTGGATTTCCTTCTCTGTTTAACCTCAACTACACAGTAGTTAAGTTTGGTCAGACTAAAAATGTTCTTGCCTTCCTGATTATTATTAACCTCCACTGCGCACAATGGTATAGGACAGGGGTGGCGAACCTTTATTCATCTACGTGCCATTTGTTTCTAAAGAAATGTTTAATGAGGCCATGACGTGCCATCAAACAATCTTGACTTAGGGATTAATGGGGAAAAATAACACTAAATATTATCAACTTAAAACTCTTTATTTGCAACCAAAAATATACATTTTGTACAGAAATAGTAACGTTATGTTTATTTAAATGAAATACAAAATTAGTGCAACTTCTGCTGTTGCAAATTAGATGCTAAATAGTTTCATACTTTGTTACTTTTAGCAGAATGCAAGCTGAACTGGAGTCATCAAACGGCTTCCAAGCGAGGCTAATTTTATTCATTTATGGAAATAATGACTTGCAGGCATAGGTAGATGAAAATATTGTTAAGATAGCAAAAGCCAGCTTCTTCAGAGAGCTAAATGTGTCTGGAATTGAATTCCACGTTTCCATAATTTTGATACGGGCATTTTTACTCATATTACCTAATACAGATAGTCTTTCTATTTCATTTTATTCCAACTCTTTCTGTTAAGGACTTTATAAACTTTTGCCGCCTCTCTTGCATTCTGAATTCATACTGTGCGCAGTAGAAGGTCGAGCGGGCTTTGCCTCGCTGTTCACCGCACTTACGTTCCATCTGTCAACGTGGCAGCATGCAAACCGGTCCGCACTCCGAAAGCTAATTCTTTGTAAATGTTCAAATATTTGTGTTCAATGTGTTGTTTATTGCTAATAAAGTAACATATTTCCTGCTTTCAACGTGTGTATAATTCAGTGAAACCTACAATTCATACAGTCCACAAATTCCAAGGCGAGCTGGCAATCAGGAATTTTCCAAATAACGGAAAACTGAGAAGGCTCCACAACATGGTCCTACAGAGCCAGGATTAAACCACATTAGGTCATTGCGAGTCCAATCAACAGCGACAGCATTCGACAACATTGGTCATTGGCAAGTACAAGCAGTTTCAATCGTGTTAAATTCATTCCTAGCGTGAGGAAGGAAGACAGCATACGGTGCTATCAACGTGAGAGCGAGATAGCCAAACGCCGAGTTTGGCGCCAAGTTCGTGCACGTGGGCATTGCAGCTGCAGGCGAGACGGTAGTACGAACCACAGCAACGAGGAAAACCGGCAAGGCGGCACATACACCAATATCAATGTAAGCCTAATTTCCTATTTTTGTGATTTCCTATGCATGAATATTTGGTTTTCTATCATCTGTGTTTGCATGTGCATAATTTCAGCTGCGTATTATTGCGTAAACAAATGGTTTATGATTCATATAAACATTTTTAATTGCGTGAAATGCCAAGCTATTACGTTTGTTAGCGATATCCCCTGCATGTTTCATACTGCAGTCGAAGCAGTCACAAGTGAATCATCTCGCGTTGTACCAGGGTCGTTTTCTGCGTCGTTAGCGACAAGTTTCTCGCGTTGTTATCAAGCGCTGTCTGCGTTGTAAACAAAATTCCGTACCAGAGGCGTGCGAAAGGTTTTATCATTAAAGAATATTTCAGATTCTGCAAGTAGTAAGGCTACCACGCGTAGCATCTTGCCTGAAATATCACAGATAGTTGACCCGTTGGGTCCGCGTACCAGAAGCGTACAAAATTCACGCCAGTGGCGTACGAAAAGTTAGTTCTATCCGTTAAATTGTTTTAATTTCAACAATTATGGATCCACTTGTAAGAGTACGAGGCTCTATCAAGGGCAAGCTTACACGCTTCGCAAGTCACGTGCAATCTTTGCAAACAATTCATGATGAAGATCAATTTTTACCTAGTACTCAAATTATTGAATTGCAAAAAAGATTGGATGCTATAGCCACCGTGTTATCAGAATATTATGAGGTTCATGAACAAATTTTAGACACCAGTAAGGATACAGAATCTGAAATGCAGCAACAAGTCGAATTTGAAAACTCTTATTTTCGTGCAATCTCACAAGCTGAATATTTGATTAATGAATACAACAAGCAATCTGATGTTGCACCAGATCGTTCTGGATCTCCTAACGGTAGCGTAAGATCAACGCATTCAAATTGCAGTTCACATTGCAATAATCGAGCTGTACGCCTTCCTGCCATTTCGATTCCCAAATATTCAGGGAACGTGTCAGAATGGCTGGAATTTCGTGAGATTTTTATTAGTTTAATTTATGAGAATCAAGCGTTAACTAATATTCAAAAGCTGCATTACTTAAAGGCTAGTTTACAGGGTGATGCAAGCCAAATTATAAAAAGTTTAGAGTTTACTGCGGGTAATTATACTCTAGCTTGGGAGGCATTGTGCAATCGATACAATGATCCAAAAATTCTGGTTCATAACCACCTCAAGGCTATTTTCGAGCTTGAAGCTTGCAGTAAGGAATCTGCAACTAAATTACGTACGATTAGCGATATGTTATTCAAACATTTTGCAGCAATCAAATCATTAGCTACCGAAAGCGAGCTTCTTGATTTTGTTATAATTTATGTAGTTTCTAAAAAACTGGACCCCACTACATTTCGTGAATGGGAGGTCCTTAGAAACCGGTCAAGTTCTGACCTGCCTAATCTTGATGAGTTCAAGGAATTCTTACAAAATACAGCAAATCTTCTAGAAACTCTAGAGGTAAAAGATAGCAAGCTTGTACCCGAAAGGTCTTCCAAGGTACATTCTAAATCATTTGTGTCAGGTACCCCTTCGTGTCCACTTTGTAAAGGATCTCATTCCTTGTACAAATGCGATAAGTTTGTCAAGCTGTCTGTTCTTGACAGAAAGTCAAAGGCAAAAGAGCTCCGCGTATGCTTTAATTGCCTAACTCAGGGTCACCTTGCGAGCCTCTGTAGCTCCAAATATACGTGTAGAAAGTGCAAATCAAGGCACAACACACTTCTTCATGAGGATAAGCCCCAGAACGCTTCTTCTAGTCAACCAGGATCTGCGATGTCGGCAGAAACCCCTGTTGAACTAAACCAATCGATTTCGGCATTCTGTTCGAATGATTTTCAGGTACTCTTACCTACGGCTACCGCTAAACTCATCGCTGATGATGGTACGCCTCACGTTGTGCGAATCCTGTTGGATTCCGGTTCCCAATCGAACTTTATACGTTCAGATTTGTGTAAAAGGTTGAAGCTTCCAACTCGCGAAGTCAACGTTACTGTTTCTGGCTTAAGTAAAGCCACTTCTCAAATCAAGGCTAGGTGTGATATCAAGCTGCAAGCCCCTCACACTTCATACGGCATTGGCCTATCCTGTCTTGTTCTCGATGAGATTACGGGTGTTACCCCAAGTTTTCGCGTCCAGCGAAACAGCTTCAAGGTTCCTGATAACATCAAGTTATCAGATCTGTCCTACGACCAACCGGGCACCATCGACATTCTGATTGGTTCGCCCATTTTCTGGCAGCTCCTTTGTATTGGACAAATTGGTCTAGGCCCAAATCTTCCCATCCTCCAAAAGACTCGTTTTGGTTGGATTGTTTCTGGCCCTACAGGCCCTCCTTCTGCGTACCCTGTACAGTGCAATCTTGGCACGATCGAGGATGCTTCTGACCCCATTGCTCGGTTTTGGCAACTCGAACATTACCCAGAGGAAAAGGTTCGCACAAATGAAGAGAACGCCTGTGAGGCACATTTCGTGCAAAATACTCAACGAGAAGCGAATGGTCGATTCGTTGTCTCTATCCCTCTCAAGGAACCTATAGAGGTACTGGGTGATTCATTGCAAATCGCTCAGAAAAGATTCTTATCAGTAGAGAATATTTCAGATTCTGCAAGTAGTAAGGCTACCACGCGTAGCATCTTGTCTGAAATATCCCAGATTTCAGATTCTACAAGTAGTAAGGCTACCAATCGTAGCAGCTTGTCTGAAATTTCCCAGATAGTTGACCCGCTGGGTCTGTCAAGCCTTTGGTGGCACGGTCCCACCTGGCTAAGCGAAAGTGAGGCATCTTGGCCTACTTCCATGTTCAATATTTCAGATTCTACAAGTGGTAAGGCTACCAATCGTAGCAGCTTGTCTGAAATATCCCATATTTCAAATTCTACAAGTAGTAAGGCTACCAAGCGTAGCATCTTGTCTGAAAGATCGCAGATATTTGACCCGCTGGGTCTGTTAAGCCTTTGGTGGCATGGTCCCACCTGGCTAAGCGAAGGTGAGGCATCTTGGCCTGCTTCCAGACATGTTCGTGCTGAGCTTCCAGAATTCAAAAAAGAAGTTCAGAGTTTTTCTGTAACCTCTGTTGAACCATTTCCGTTCAATCAGTATTCAAGCTTCGCTCGCTTACAACGAGTTACAGCTTATTGTTTTGTCACAAAGGCAGTGCACCTCGAATTGGTCGCTGATCTTTCTACTGAAACCTTCTTAATGGCTTTTCGCCGGTTTGTGGCTCGACGAGGCAAACCGCTCCATGTCTACTCAGACAACGGCACTAACTTTGTAGGCGCTAATTCCGAGTTAATCGAATTAGGCAATTTTCTCGCGGAACAAAACCCTTCTATTTCCGAATCAGTCGCGAACGACGGAGTAGCTTGGCATTTTATACCCGCGCACAGTCCCCACTTTGGCGGATTGTGGGAGGCCGGAATCAAGTCCTCCAAACATCACATACGTCGCGTTATAGGTAACGCTAGTCTAAATTATGATGAATTTAGCACTTTGTTAGCACAGGTGGAAGCGACCTTAAACTCCCGACCCCTGTCCCCTTTGTCCTCTGATCCAAACGACCTTCAGCCTTTGACTCCTGCTCATTTCCTGATTGGTCGTCCGTTGGTGTCACTGCCTGATCCCAACGTTACTGAGATAGTCGAGTCTCGGCTGTCTAAATACCAGAGAATACAACAACTTCACCAGAATGTGTGGAAGAGATGGAGTAAAGAGTACATCTCGGAACTCCAACAGCGCACCAAATGGCGCACGCATCTTTCGGGCCTCCAGCCTGGTTCCATGGTCCTCATCAAGGATGACAATCTACCCCCTCTGAAGTGGAGGTTAGGCCGGGTCACCGAGCTGCACCCTGGCCTTGACGGCGTTACGCGTGTGGCGTCAGTGAACACTGTGTCAGGGATCGTGAAGCGATCCTTCGCCAAATTGTGCCCGCTACCTAGTGTTGTGAACTAGTGCGTTAGCGTTCAGCGCAGTTTTCGTAAAGCCTTTTGGCTCCCCATTGTTCGGGTTTTCTTGTACTAGATTAAGATCCATGTACTATTATGCTTTGTATATATGTGTGTTCATGTTACATGTTTTACTCTAGCTTTTACATGTCAACTCTGTACTGTTTTATTTGAAAGGTTACCCTTTCCAAGGCGGGCGGTATGTTAAGGACTTTATAAACTTTTGCCGCCTCTCTTGCATTCTGAATTCATACTGTGCGCAGTAGAAGGTCGAGCGGGCTTTGCCTCGCTGTTCACCGCACTTACGTTCCATCTGTCAACGTGGCAGCATGCGAACCGGTCCGCACTCCGAAAGCTAATTCTTTGTAAATGTTCAAATATTTGTGTTCAATGTGTTGTTTATTGCTAATAAAGTAACATATTTCCTGCTTTCAACGTGTGTATAATTCAGTGAAACCTACAATTGATACAGTCCACAAATTCCAAGGCGAGCTGGCAATCAGGAATTTTCCAAATAACGGAAAACTGAGAAGGCTCTACAACACTTTCCTTGTTTCGATAAATTTTTGTATCCATATTAAACTAGACTGGAAATCAATCAGCTGCATTCCAATTTCTTCATTTTCCAACCAATCAAATGTGGCCAAGTCACATCGGGATACATAATAAACTTCAGTGTTTTCGATAACTTTTCGAACTGCGAAAATCTCGATAAAAATTCTTTGATTGAAGAATTAATTACCGAATTAAACTCCTCAGTGACTTTTGCTTGATCTGTTTTTTCGTGTAAATCCAAATCTCCGGTGATTTTTTCAAGTTTGGGAAATACTTGTAGTTTTTGGTAACAATATCGTTACTGAAAACTTGCAGTTTAGCCACAAAATACGAATGAGATCTATCATAACGATAATTGTTTTATTTGCTCCTTGAATCTTCATGTTCAATTCATTCTTAAATATAAATTGCCGTGCCCAAATTATTTTGTCGCGTGCCATCAATGGCACGCATGCCATTGGTTTGCCACTCCTGGTATAGGATATCTGTTTTTATTGTATAATCGAGTAACCTTGATTATAGAATATTTTAATGTAGTTAATTCTTTTGTAATCTCCGATTCCGTTATGGATACCGGGACATTTCGTATAATCACAGATATGTTGTTGGTTTCTGGGTCTTTGAATGTGTGGTAGCTGAGATTGTTGTCAGCTATAATATCCCAAGGACAGTGATAATTACGAAATAATTTTATTGCAGTTTCCGAAAGCACGTTGCTTGGAAACAGCCCGACGCCAGCGGCGGAGGGCTGTTGCCTAAAAGCAACGTGCTTGAGGAAGTTGTAATAAAATTATAAGTATTTATCAATGGTCGAGGGATATTCGGTTCGACAATTTTTGCCCTTGAAACTATTTATTTACATTTATTTAGTGAAAGTGCAATTATGAAAAGAATATGACATCTTAAAATACTTCATTGCGAACTGTCAAAAACTTGACGTAACGTAGCAACCCGAACTGACCGCTGTAGGTACACAAACTGATAACAACCCATGGGCAGTTTGCAATGTAAGGGTAATCTAATTGGTTGATTTTGCCCACATGACTAGAAAAGAGTTAATTTCATTGGATCACTAGTTTCACAAAAAATTGTCAGTGTAATGTTTTGTCATCTTCCTATAATCATTTATATTTGTTAAATTTATACGCAGTTGGTTATTTTTATTTACAATCATAAATTCATTTTCTTCTGTTACGCAGCCAAAGTAACTCTTATTAGAAAAAAAAATGTATTTAAAAAAAATATCAAAACAGGTAAATAACAGAAAAATATGAATATTAAAACAAACATATTCCAAAAACTAAAGTTATAACGTTCATGCATATGTTATATTGGATTCAAGTTAGTAACAGAAAAATATGAAAACGCGGGTTTAATCCCGTCCCAAACCATGCCTCCACACTTGTGGTTTCCCGTTAAGTGCGCATTAAAATATTAACCACTCCAGTAACTTACAGTCATGAAAAGGTTAAAAGTAGTTGTTCATAACATTTATGACTGATGCTAAGTCAATGTCACACCCTTAACCTATTTGTTTCAGTAATATTTTATAAAAGTACATTTCTGGACAGATGAATTTTGTATACTTATAACTAGAGATGGGCAGACATGCTGGAAAGATAGTGCATATATGCACTGAAATATGTAACAAAAAATTTAAGATATATGCACTCAACAAGCAATAACATATCCCTATAGGCACTAATATATGCACTAACAAATATTACTTTTATTAGGATAATTAAAGAAAATTCTCAATTTTTTTATATTGTTGTTTATTAATTATTACAACTATGTATATATTTATAAAAACAAAGTAATGAAATTAACAATAAAACAATAATTATTATATTTTATTGGCTATTTATAAACCTACAACACTTAAAAAATACAGCACACCAATAAAAATAATCAAATTTTAGAAATTGTTACAATAAATAATCATATGTTTTTCAATTGTCTTTATAAGTAAATTATGGCGCTTATCTTCTAATATAGATTTGTAACTTGAAAAGCTTCTTTCTACGTCACAAGATGTGATAGGGCAATATTTAAATAAGTGAGCATTTTGAACATCAAAATTTGGTTCGTCAGTCATTTGTAAACTGGCCATTTAAAATGTCTCGAATAGATTTTATAGTTGACAAACCAGAATTTTTTTTAATTAAATTGTCTAATTTGTCGCATATTTTTCTAAAAACGTCCTGGAAGGTTCAAGAATTTACACGCTTAAAGTTTTAAAACTCCTACTTTAGCATGTGTTTTTTTTAACAAATATTGGAAAATTTATTGTCTAATATAAGAATTAATGGGAAAAAATACGCAAATATGCACTTTCATGCTCTTACCACGTCATATATGCGCTAATAACCGAAAACGCCTTATATATGCAAAATGAAATATATTTGTTTAGGATGTAGACGTTGAGATACATGCATATTTTTAAGAAAAAGCTTCTTATGCCCAATAGCAAAAAATATGCAAATATGCATTTGCCCATCTCTATTTATAACAAACCTGCCACTCAATAGATGTCAATGAGTACCAGATGAAAACATCGGGTTGTCTCCACCACTCTTTCTCATCCTGCAATCAACCCAATCAATCCATGCGATTATAGGAGATGACTCACCTAGATAATCAGATTCGCAATTACCTTTTAAAGAATATGTAGGATGTAGGGTTACTATTTTTTAAACTTGCGCGTCAACAGACGATTCTTCAACCAGCTCACCCATCTCACGTTCTGTTTACAGAACTTGAATCTTTTGAACTAATTGCTTTTATGAAAAATGTTCGAACATATACAGTGATTTAAATTTTGCAGCGTATTATGTTGTCTTTTGATCTTTCTTGGGAGGGTCAGTTTTTTGATGATCAGTTTTTTCTTAATGGGAATGTAAAATAATATTTTATTAATGGATTTCATAGACTTGTCTCTCTTCATCGATGTATTACTTGTATACCTTTACAAAAGAAAATTGGTGAGAAAACTGTCAAAAAGTATTTCTATTTTAGCAAACCGGTTTTCTATAAAGAACAATTTATAATCTGAAAAAATTGAAAGGTTAAACAATTTAATAAGATTAAACAAATAAATATTAATGAAATGTAAAATAACTTAATAAATGTTTGAATAAGCTTTAGTTAATAGACATACTAAGATAGAAGTTTTTCAATTTTCCCACCAACTTGCTCATGCAAGGGTATTAAAATTATACTTGGTTGAAAAGTGAAAAATCAATTGTCTAATTCGATACAAAAATATGTCGATGTTAAAAAAATCTCGACGTCACCATGAGCTATGGTCATCACAAAGAAGTCCAACAAAATGTGCAGAAAAAATAAGACACATAAGCCGGTCACGATCTTTTTGGGTCAGGTGAGGCTATGATCATCTAGTAATTTTGTTGGCAGTACCTATGTGGCAACTAAACTCTCTAATGGAAATTGACACTTTTGTGTTAGGTTGTTTATTCGTAACCATATATGTAATAAGATCATTACTGACTTTTAAAAAGTTGGAAAATGAGTTATTCCCAACTTGTAACTTTCCAACCGGTCGGAAAAGTGATTGCCGTCGCAGCGGTTTGAAATGAATCCATTTCCGATCGCTGTGTAGGTTGTCCGAAAAAAACTACTTTCTACAGCGAGTATATCAATATTTACATCCTCCAACTGTCATCATAGACAGATATTTAACCCAAATCACTTAGATAAAATGTGGCTTCTTACTGAGATATATAGTGTTTTATTTAAAAATATAAAAATGATTTTTCTCCATTACTTTAAAACTATTTGACGTATCCGTATCATATTTGGCAGGAAGTGTAGACACTGTAAACCATGCTAAATTATGTTAAATAAACGTTTGTGGTTACTACCAGAGGCGTACGACAGAGGTAAGAGATTGGTTGACCCCTCTCAAATTCTACGCCACTGGCGGAATTGCCACTTTAGCACAATTTTTCGATTCTTCAATACTTTCTATGTAAATAACATACTCTTCCTTCGTGGTAACGATAAAGTCATTATTTTTAGAGATATTTAATGTTAAACATAAAGCTGAACAGTTATTTCGATTTTAATGTGTATTAATTATGTCGGTGTTTTTTGTCATAAGATTGCATTTATTACGCAAATGAAACTTTAATCCGTATTAACAAAAAAACATAATATTATTTAATGAAATTTATTGAAACGAATACATAGATGCATTCAACATAAAAACAAATTGTGGTTCTGAAAAGAACCATTTTGTTATAATCTAAATAAAAGAACAATTTTAATAACACGAAAATATCAAAAACCTTTTGTAATAAATGTTCAATGTGACCCCCGCTTACCTCAATAAGCTTATCAATTCTTTTCCTAAACGATCTTCTAACTTTAAAAAATATGTTTGGCTGATTGGCAATAAAATTAGCGGAATTTACTATTTGCTGCCATAGTTCTTGACGATTATTTATTTCTTGTGAGTATACCAGCGATTTTTTGTTAATACAGATTACAGTTTACATTTGCGTAATAAATGCAATCTTCGGACAAAAAACACCCACATAATTAATACACATTAAAATCAAAATAACTGTTCAGCTTTATGTTTAACTTAAAATATCTCAAAAACTAATGATTTTATCATTACGAAGGAAGAGCATGTTATTTACGTAGAAAGTATTGGACAATCGAAAGTGTGCTAAAATGGCGATTCCGCCAGTGGCGTAGAATTTGGGAAGGGTCAACCAATCACTTGCCCTTGTCGTACGCCTCTGGTAGTAGCCAGAAACGTTTATTTAACACTAGCTTTTACCCGCGACTTCGTTCGCGCGAGGTTCGTTATTTGTGTATTAAATAATGTTCCGCCCCACCCCGCCCCGTCTCGACCCTTCCCGTCCCGTCCCGCCCCTTTCCCTCCCGTCCAGTCCCGTCCCTTCCCGACCCGTCCCGCCCCTCCTCTTCCATCCCATCCCCTCCCCTTCCATCCCATCTTTTTCCTTCCCTTTCCGTCCCGTCCGTCCCGCCCCGCCCCGCCCCGTCCCGCTTTGCCCCGTCCCGTCCCGTCCCTTCCCTTCCCGCTCAGTCCCGTCCCGTCCAGTCCGTCCAGTCTAGTCCCGTCCCGTCCCGTTTCTTTCCTTATGTCATGTTCACCGTCTTGGACTTAAAAATAAATGCCATTTTCGCAATCAACGTCCCAATAAACCTCAATAACGACACCCATATCGATTTTTAGGCTTACTTACCCCATTTCACCTCCTAAGGGGTTGATTTTCGGAAAATCACGAAATACGTGTTTGCTTATTTGTTTTTAGGAGTACTCCTACGAAGTTTCAAGTCGAAATGTCTATTTAATATTATTTTTCCATACAAAATTGGAACCCCCATTTTACCCCTTTAGGGGTTGAATTTCGAAATATCCTTCCTTATTCCTTGTATACATCATAAAGGGAATCTCTGTGCAAAATTTCAGCTTTCTAGGTCCAAGGGTTTGGGCTGGGCGTTGATGAGTCAGTCAGTCAGTCAGGACTTTTAGAAATATTTTATTTAACATAATTTAGTATGGTTTACAGTGTCTACACTTTCTGGCAAATATGATACGGATCAGGAGCGCAAGAACAGGGGGGGCCAAGGGGGGCGATTGCCCCCTCACAGAATATATTGGGGTGGCAAATAGTGTAATTTGCCCCCCTAATATATTTCGTAAGGTTTTTAAAAGTACATAGGGTTTTCACATTAATCTATACAAGATGCTAAAATTCGTTGTTCTATTGTAGGTGGCGCAGAAATAAAACACGAAGAATTTGTTAAAGACGTCTTTATTTTTAGGTCGACAGCGGACAATTCGATATAGTCCATTTTTGTTTCATATGAATATGCAAATGCCGAAATTCTAGGGAAATCAGGGACAACAAGCATTGTCACTGGACCGAATTGTGTTGGTACGTAAACATCTTATTATTTTTGTGGTGAGGTTAGGTTTCATGTCGACAGGTTGACATTTCATTATTTTAAATTGTAGCTTTGGCTATTATAAACTTGAAATGAGATTTTATAATTTCATTTTAACTAGTTGGTAGGTATTGCACTAAGGACAATTTCAGTTTATAATAGCCAAAACTACTCACAATTTAAAATAACTACTGTATCAATCAGTCAACATAAAACCTATCCTCATTGCAAAAATAATAACCAGAAGTTTATGTACATTTCTGTGCAATAAAATTAAGCACACGTTTTATGACAATCATTCACAATATTCTAGTTTAAATAATTCGGGTCTATTTTAATTGCCTAGCACAGGGGTGGCGAACCTTTATTCATCTACGTGCCATTTTTTCTAAAGAAATGTTTAATGAGGCCATGACGTGCCATCAAACAATCTTGACTTAGTGATTAATGGGGAAAAATCAAACTAAATACTATCAACTTAAAACTCTTTATTTTCAACAAAAAATTACATTTTGTACAGCATTTCAATTTCTTCAATTTCCAACCAATCAAATTTGGCCAAGTTCAGTTTATCAAGTGAAGTTACATCAGGATATATAATAAATTTCAGTGTTTCCGATAATTCTTTAAACTGAGAAAATCTCGTTGAAAATTCTTTGATTGAAGAATTAATTACCGAATTAAACTCTTCAGTGACTTTTGCTTGGTCTGGTTTTTCATGTAAATCCATATCTCTGGAGATTTTTTTCAAGTTTGGGAAATACTTGTAGTTTTTGGTAACAATATCGATACTGAAAACTTGCAGTTTAGCTTCGAAAGCATGAATGAGATCTATCATAACAATAATTGCTTTATTTGCGCCTTGAAGCTTCATGTTGAATCCATCGTTAAATATAAATTGTTTCGATTAGATACCTAAATTCCTTAATTACTGCCGTGCCCAAATTATTTTGTGGCGTGCCATCAATGGCACGCGTGCCAATGGTTCGCCAGCCCTGGCCTAGCAGCAGTTTCAATAAATGATGAAACATCATAACTTGAAAATAACACCTTTATTAAAAGACCAAAACTAAGATCTTTCAAAAATAAAACGCTATTAATAAATACAACAAAGCCGTGTGTGCTTAATTTTATTGCACAGAAGTGTACCAGCACAATGCAATGTAGTGACATTTCTTGTTGTCAATGGTTTCCCTAGATTGCATTTCCATATGAAAAAATCTGTAAAGGGGTTTACACTGAACTTTCCTCACACGAATTAAATCAATTTACAAACAAAAATGTGAATTACATCAATTTGCGCTCCCAGGCTAATATTTCAAGCCGAGTTTTTAGTCTGCAGCTTGCACAAGTGAGCTATGGCCGTGCTCTAATTGTACGTGTTTCTGCTGTGTTATAAAGACACCATATTATTCTGTCCCACTTGTGATGTTTACCCTGTATCTGCTAGGTTTCATTTTCGACAATGATAAAGCCTGAGCTATGTACAAATGATTACTTTTGTCTAATTCTCAGTTAAATCAAAATAAACAAAATTTTATTTTTTGAAGGCGTTCACCTTGTATATATTTCTCCGAATTTTTTACGGTTTTATGTCAGGTAGATATATAATATGCATGCAAAATATCGCCTTCCTCCAACAAATAGTTGTTGAGCTATACCGCTAATAGAGAGCTAGATGGAATTGAAGAAAAAACATTTTAGCTTAATTGTAACTATTATAGCTATTTATGTATCAAGTACATCATGTAGGACTTTATTGGAGTCTATTTTATGCAGAGCCAGCGTAGCGTAACGGTAAAGAGGAAGAGTCAAATAAGGTCTGATTATGTATGAGCTGCATTCAAAGCTTTACGTTTGACTGCACTGCAGAAGATTTCTTTTTATCTACAAAATCATTTATATTACACATTAGAAAATTCAGGCGGTGGACTAAAGTGGCACTTTATGGACGCTATATAATAGTGTTTTTGGAACAGTCGAACATAAAACTTAGTTATGTTAAACCATTAAAAAAATTTTTTGCTCCCCCATAATTACAGTAGTTCCTGCGCCGCTGATACGGATACGTCAAATCGTTTTAAAGTAATGGAAAAAGATCACTTTTAAATTTTTAAATAAAACACCCTATATCTCAGTAAGGAGCCGTATTTTATCTAAATTTTAGTTAAATATTATATTTTGAGCCCAGGATTCTAGATAAAATATTTCCAATTATTAATTAAACATCCTGTATACGTGCCAGGATTTTTTGCAAAAACTATTTTGGAAGATATTGCATCTCTTACATACTCATGCGACACTATTGCTTCAAAATGTACAGTGTCGCCTATAATTGGCCTAACGGCTGTTGGCAGATTTCGGCATAGCACTTTTCTTAAATATTCTATGGCGCTATGCAAGAAGTTATTTTTTTAGTTTTAGTATATTTCACTGAACTTGTCCGATATATCCCAAACAAATAAACTTACATCAGTTTGGGACTTTCATTTGCTTTCTATCAACATCCAAGAATGCAAACAAAACCATCTAGGCGTGATTGCCCAAGAACTAGCTATAAACAAATTCACTCTTATAAAACACTGCTAGAGCCTGTGGTTTGAAAGTATCACAAATTCGTTAAAACCCCTACAAATATTTAACAACTGCTAAATACATATTTTGACAGCCAAGCTGTCATCATCGGTAGCTACGAAACACTCGTGACTAAATCACAAATGGAAGTGGGCGATGCCCGTGCATTTTACATTATTTATACTGTCTGACCCGGGTGCGTGGCTGAGGGCCAATGAACATGGCAGACGGTTAATATAATTTCAATAAGTTGTGTGGTGAGGGTTTTAACAAATTTGTGAAAAAAATATTCACTCTTCTTTGCGGCAAGGATTCTAAACTGACGGATTATCTTCAGAGTCAAGTTTAAAGTGCAGGCACTTAATTCCATGTAGGAACATGGAATAGTGGTCAGTATTGTGTTATCCAGGGCCACCGTGTACAATATATTTTTTTTTACTGCATAATTAACACATTTAATACTTACCTTATTAATATTAGGAACAAAAGGATTAAATAATAAAATAATATTTTCACTATGTATACAAATACTTTTATTATGTTAAGGTTTACAGAAATACAGTGGCTACTGTATTCACTTAGACTATTCGTTACAATTCTTACGATCTATTACTTTAAAAATACATAAACACAACTATTATGGTGTTCTAACACCATGAATAGCTATTACTGATTAAAGTATGTTTAAATTATCAATAAAATAAAACCAGTCCTGTTTATAAATGAAGAACACATAACTATTTAGATGTTTTAAACACGCACAAGTTGACAAAAATGGAATGATTTATTTAAATAAACAATTGCGGTCTTGAACTTGATGACAACGATGAGATGCAGATTAGGTACCTTAAAAAAAAATAAAAAAGGTTAAATTTACCACATAAAACATTTAAATATTTTATACTAATTTAAAACCGTTAAAAATTTAATTAGTTAAAAATTCGCAGTTTTTCAAAACAGGTTACAACTTTGTTAGTTGCCGAATTATGAATGTATGAAATGAATTCGAAACTAGAACATTTACAAGTTTTATACATTAATATTCATGAAAAATTTAGTTTTATACATTAATATTCATGAAAAATTTTTAAACGAAAATGGTGGGCAAATTTTATAAAAATTACGTTCAATTTTGTTGCATCTTGGCCTGTTCAACGATACTTCTATTTTAAGCATAAGTTAGCTGTCTAATAACAAATGATGGCTAAAATAAATACTGGAAATTGTTATTATATTAATGTTTACTTTTACAACTGAAGTAACAAATTCACCAAGTAAATCGTAGTTAAAAATGACTGCTAGAATGTCAACAACGACAAATAGTCGACTTTAATTATTTTATATATTTAAAACGTCAGCTTTTTCGTGAAAACAAGCAATCTATAGTTTTTAAAAAATTGGTAACTTCAAAACATGTATGACCTTGATAAAAATGAACAAATGTGGCTTTTATTTCAAAATATGGATATAATTTATATCTACTTATAAACGAATGTCGTTCAATTAGTTACTCTACTTCATACATCTCTGAAATTCCAAATCTAATTTTATTTCATCAGCAGAGCATTAAAACAACTTCGGTCCTTCACAAACGATGCACAGCAAAAGTTCAAACTGGTAAATGTATCGTTGTAAGATTTAAGTAACGACAGATCAATAAAAAAAACCAATTACGGCAGGCTGTGATGTGTGTTATACGTTTAGCAGTACTGAAGTGTATTGTCAGTCTATGTCAGATTCGAGATTAGT
Source organism: Agriotes lineatus (assembly GCA_940337035.1). NCBI lineage: Eukaryota > Metazoa > Arthropoda > Insecta > Coleoptera > Elateridae > Agriotes > Agriotes lineatus. The sequence continues at coordinate 86,620 of CALNHX010003456.1, read as the reverse complement.
AGGTTAAGTTTTACGTCAGTCTGTGTCAAACAACAAACAAAACTTAACCTACTAAACTCGAATTTGATATAGACTGACAATACACTTCATTCAGTACAGCCAAACGTATAACACATATCACAGCCTGCCCTAATTGTTTTTTTTATTGATCTGTCTGTACAAGGTAAGATTGTATACATAATGATGTGATAGTATAACATAACACTAGAGGTGTGCGAGCCGTTCCAATTTTTGAACCGAACTCGAAGCTTTTGTTCGAGGACAAAAATTCACTATCATTCAAATTTTGCGGTAAATTACATATTAAAATTATCGACATCTATAGGCGAGTGAAGTTTAGCATCGGCAACTATAATTCGAATAGAAAAATGTGCCTTCATTAGAAAGAAAATTAGAAATCAATATTTTATTTTATATCGATATTATTGTAATATTGCCATGAAAACATTTAAAAACAGATGAAAGTGAAGATAAATAGGCTTTCCCCCAATTTGTTCCCGAAACTATTTTATTTCATGTAATGCTAATTTCGGTTTCAAAATCATTATTTTAAATTTTAGAATAACGGACATTTTTATAACTTTGTTGCATGAAGAAAATGTATTTCCGTCGCCCGAAAGTGAACCAAAATTAGCACAAAAACCTATTTGACGAGCGTTTTTAATTGTTCGAAAACAAATCTAACATTTGAGTTGATTTCCAGCATCTCAAACGGCTCAAATTTACGAGTAATTTTGCAGTAATGTATTTTTCCTACATTTTCAAAACTATTTTTAATTAATTACGTAATGCAAAATATTGACGTTCCAGTTTTAAAATTATTTTCTTGTTCAAAACTGTTTATATTATAAAGAAATAGCAAGATAAATGATGCAAAAATAAAAAACCAACGGTATTTCTTTCATTTAAGATAGACGGTGTTGAATATGTTTAAGGAAGTTTGAATATTAATATATGAGCACTTATATTTTTTTATTTGTGTGCGAATGCCGTTCAGTTTTTAAAATTTGAAGCAATTTGGAAAAGGATATTTTCAATGATTGAGAAGTGTTTCCACCAGTCAATAAAACTAAATTGAAGTTATTTTCACAACTCCAACAACCCGAGAATTTTCCTATTGAAATTTGTTCACCTTAATGAACCGACCAAATTTTCTACCTATTTGGCCCACCTAACAGATAAAGGAGATAAATGTATGTGTCTGTTTATGACCACCGTGTTGGTTAGGATGCACCCTTTTGTAACAGTCCGAACAATTTCAAGGTGCAACGATTATTCCAGTTTGGAACAGTATGATTCTCTGTTAAATTTGAAGCTATCACACAGTCAATTCTTACCTTAATAAACGAAATCACATTTACGAAGACTTAATAAGGTTGATGTCTCTGGTTTCGGCCACCGCCGCCACCACCACCACCAGCTCCTCCGCCACCACCTCCGCGTTGCTTGCCACCCGTATATCCGCCTCCGCCACCACCACCGCCTGAAAAAGTAATCAATAACATTTTGTCGTAAACTAAGAATCATGTTACGCATATTCACAACCTGGAAAACGTAATACAAAATAATATCTCAACATTTACTGTTTTTGAATTCGAAATTGTTAAAATTTTCACTTTAACAAGATACAAGTCTACTGCCTGTTTGTTATTGAAGGTGCATCCATGCCAACTAAAATGGTAATAACATACACAAGTTGAAGGTTGGGTCATTATACACTATATAAAAACGGTACAATGGGAGACTGCAAGAAAAGAATTTTATGTATATACGTCATGTGCTCTATGTTTATATCAAACGCAATATCGAGGTATAATGTGCAAGCTAGGAAATATTTGTTACAACCTCCGATATGTACAGCTTGATATTAACAAAACACATTTCAATTGCGTTTTTCGTAACCTCACTCAGTTGTTTTCGCCCAATTTCTCTGCACAAATAAATTTTTGTACTGCTGAACCTAGTAGAATACTTATATATTTTAAGGTGCTGCAATGATTTTAGTCATTTCACAATTGTTTTGGAATGAGAATGCAGATACAAATGAAAAATTAAGCTCTACTCGAGTACTCTTCCAAGAGAAATTAGTACAATGAAACTAATAACAATGTTCACTCATCACTTTTTGTTAAAATGTTCTAAAAGCAGTGAACATTATCATTTATATGATGTATTAGGGCTATTGTAGTGTACTATACTATATAAACCCACACGGTACACTTGAAAAGAAAATAGCACAGAAAAAATAATACACATACAGAACAAAATCATAAAAGCAAGAACTAGAAAAGTGGACCTCTGATCACAAGACATCAGTAGTGCTACACACTATTAAAAACGAGATATGGGTACCTTTGCCACGTGAACCGCTGCGTCCACTGCCATATCCACCATCATAGTTATTGTATCCATAATCTGCCGCCACATAAACAAAAGTATCAGTAAAAAGTGGACAGCTTCGTTAATAAACTCAAAATTGTGATTTAGAAAAGAAAACGAATTTATACGTAGCACTACCTACTCACACGTCAAGCTTATTTGTGATGTTTACGACATGCACAGGATTATTAAAAGGTGATAACACGAATGGTTGTAATGGAATACTATTATTAAAAAGTGATAAATAAATCCTTTATTCCTATTGAAAATTTAACATTATATATTCACATTTGGTTAAAAAGTATTTGCCAAATAATGCGATTAAATAAAGTATATAATGTATATATATAAAACTAAAACTTGTAAAAGCGGTATCATCAAACAAACATCTACTGTGACATGCAGTAGACTGTTTTTCCATTTCTACAGTTCTCTTTTTAAAACTATTTATCTTTACAGCTGCTAAAAACTATTTACCATAGTTGCCATAGCCGGTGTAGTCATAGCCTCCATATCCACCGTAACCACCTCCGTAATAATCATAACCACCCCCATATCCATCATATCCACCCCCGTAGCCCTGTCCGTAGCCACCGTAATTACCATAGCCTTGGTTTCCCCAGTTCTGACCGCTTCCGTAGCCGCCTCTTCCACGACCGCGACCCATGCCTCTGCCGCCTCGCATACCGCGCATGCCCATTCCCATTGGATCAGGTTTAGGAGTAGCTTTTTTTACATCAACCTTTAACGAAACAGAACTTTAGGATTTGAATGCATCTTGTACTAAATTAAAAATGAATAAAAAACAACCATCAGAAATATGATTTCATCAAAACTACTCAGTAGCAGAACTGACTAAATTTTTATCATCATAACACAAAGAATTTTCAAGGATTTCTTAAATTAAGTAGCGTATGTGCTCATTTAATATTTATATGCGACACTTACCTCTTTGTCTTTTATCGTCTGTTTGGGAGTCTTTAGCAACTCGTTGACAACTTGTTCGGAATCGAAAGTTATAAAGCAAAATCCTTTTCGCTGATTCTTTGTTTTGTCAAATGGCATCTCAACTTCAACAATCTGGAAAAAAATTGGGAATTTATATAAATTATCGATCAACTGTATAAATTCTTAAAATTTAAACAATTTCTTAAATATTCAATGTTCCATTAAACCAACAAAATCGCAGCTTCACTATAAAAAAAATTGACCTGTTAAGATTCTAATTTCAAAAACAATTATTAAAAATTCAATATTTGGAAAAAGCACGTTCCCATTACAAGATGACGAAATTACAGTTACATCCATAGACCATGACAAGTTTGCCCTAAGAACAGTTTTAAACTTCCTAATCAAAACAAAGCGTTGGTACTTAGAAGTGACAAGATACTTACATTTCCAAACTGACCAAAATAATTCTTGATGTCGTCATCAGCTAGTTCATTGGTTAAACCTCCAACAAAAATCTTTCCATGTCTTGCCTTCGCCTTCTTAGGGTCTACCTTTTTGTTGTTAATAACGTGATCACCGGCAGCAACCACTTTATCAATAGCTTCTGCGGTACTGAAAACAATAAATGCGAAACCCCTCGACCTTCCTGTGTTTGGATCTGTTTTAACATTAATGCTTTCGATTTCTCCATAAACGCCGAAATGGTCTCTTAGTTCCTCTGCAAAGAAAATTATTATATAGTACATGAACTTCCCCAAGTTAAAATAACTATATTAAAGGTTTGATCACCCCCCCCCCCCCCCCCGCCTGTGCAAACAACTCAATACTAAGTGGAGGGAGCAAGTAGCGATGTGCTATAGTAGAAAAACTATCGGATAGGAAAACACAATTAGTTGAAAGTTAACTAGCGTAGAATTTGAAAGTTAATTTCAGACTGTACAGAAAAATAATGAAGTAGGAATTATTATATATCGCGTGATCGAATTAATTTCTCCTCTAGTGTGCTGTGATTTGTGGTATACATTTGGCAGCACTGAAGTAGATTGTCAGTCCATGTCAAATTCGAGGTTAGTAGGTTAAATGTTGTTTGTTTTTTGACACAAAGTGAAGCAAACCTGAAAATCTCGAATTTGACATTGCCAAATGTATACCACAAATCGCAGCACACTAGAGATGAAACTTGATCGATCATCCGATATACCGTCTGGTCTATAAAAAAGGCCCCGCCTTCTAGCTACTTTATTATTTATTTTAGACCCAATATACCTTATATCAAATCAAATGGCACATAAAAACCTACATTTTAACACTATCAAAATTTTTTTATCTTCAATATTGTTTCAGAGTGGTGACGTCACGTGCAATTTTTTTAAATGACACTATATTTTTTTACATTTTCTGGTAGGTTTTTTTTCTCTTTTCAACAATATAAATATTTTATGCCCTTACATAAGAAAATTTTCGAGAAAAATTATAAAACTTTTTTATCGGTGGGAGGCCACCATACAAAACTATAAACAAAAGTGTAACTCAGAAAAACAAAACAATAAAAACTTAAGATTATTCTGAAATCTGACAGTTAAAGCGTTTGGCTACTATTTGTTTTGTTTTTCTGAGTTACACTTTTGTTTACAGTTTTGTACATGGCCTCCCACTGTGAAAAAGTTTTTGTAATTTTTCACGAAATTTTTTTTATGCAAGTGCATGAAATATTTATATTGTTGAAGAGAAAAAAAAACTCTACCAGAAAATGACAAAAAATATATAGTGTCATTTAAAAAAATTGCACGTGACGTCACCACTCTGAAACAATTGAAGATAAAAATTTGTTGACTGTGTTAAAATGTAGGTTTTTATGTGTCATTTGATTTGATATAAGGTTTATTGGGTCTAAAATAAATAATAAAGTAGCTAGAAGGCGGGGCCTTTTTTATAGAACAGACTGTATACTGGTATATCAGCCCTTCTCCGCCAAGCCTACTTACTGCACATGTATCAATTATGCTCGATAGCTCAGCCAAATGTTTATCCAACAGATTTATACATTGATTTCAAACATCGTCTTTTCCCATGACTATCAGGGGTTTGATTTTAAAAGTTAATTTGGCCCTTAAGAGATTATTGAGTCTCAAAAAACTATCATGCCGATGTAAAAAAAGCTCCCCGCTGAGTGAAAAAATGTTTGCAGAAAAACTCCTATTAAATTTCATCCCCTATACTTCAACCACCATGTACTATTTTAGCAATTTTTGACTATAAAGGCTATTCCTGTGGTATGGACAAACTCCCAAAAAAATTGCAAGTTTCTAAGTTTTTTGGAAGGGGTCGAATGTGAAAAGCTGACTCTTCTTAAAGCAGTCATATTCGAACTGCCATATTGAATTTTTCGGAATTGATATATTGTTCATCAACCTTAGGTCCACAGGAATGTCTGTTCCGAATTTCAGGTTTGCAGGCGATTGGAAAGTGTAAAAATAAGTTGGTCACCCTTTTTTTGCAACAGCCTCGTTTCATATCCTCTAGTTCAAACCATGGTGTAAAGAATGCAAGGTGTAACGTTCCGCAGAATTTATTTATTTTATTTATTTAATTTGCACTCAGCCAACAGCCGTTAGGCCAATTACAGGCGTCGCTGTGCAGTTATGAGGACTTCCAACAAAGTTTTGTGACTCTTGTTGTATGTTTGGCACTAGTGAAATGCAGTGTTGAATTCAGACTGATTACTCCGGGGGAGAAAATGAAACGTCTGGGGGGATTTTTACCTATTCCCGCGCAAACCACTCATTAGTTTATAGATAAAAAACAAGAATATGAAGTGGTAATACGGTAATATTTCCGGGGGGGGGGGATTTCCCCCCGGTCACCCCCATGGATTCAACACTGCTGAAGTGCATTGTTGGTGACACCGTCTATGTTAAATTCGAGGTTAGGTTTTGCGTCAGTTTGTGTCAGACTGACGAAAAACTTGCCAACCTCGAATTTGACACCGAGTGACAGTGCCCGCAGCAATATATGATCGCAGCCATGATGGATTTCCTGAGTACGCCTATTGGGGATTGGTAGACTTCTCCCTTCTGAACGACTGCCCATCCCGGGAACGTTTAACATTATATTTATTACACCATGGTTCAAACCACATGTATCAAATTGGTAGTTTTTACTCTTAAGGATTGTTCCTTTGGTATGCTAACTTTTATAAAAATTTCAGATGTCGATGGCTTCTGGAAGGGATTGAAACGTGAAAAGCTACTTCTTAAGGTCGCCATATTAAATTTTTCCGATTTTGAATCAGCCTTAGGCCCTTATAAACGTTGCGAGGGGGGGGGCAAATAAGTCAGTCACCTTTCAGAAATGAAAAAGGTGTTAGCAATAGTGTATAGAGCTGCTACAAGGAATTATTTTCAAGGTAAATTTGTTTTATATTTTTTGATCAAATCGTATACATAAAACTTCTATGAGTAAACGTAGTTCTACTCGGTAGATACATTCTGAACTTGATTTAATATTCAGAGGTTTAACAAATAGAAAAATATATTTGAAACAGACTCCAAAAATATTAACACCCGTATGCATAGTCGTTCGCCTGCAACTCGCCGGAATTACATTATTAATAATATGTTGGTGGCACTGGACGTCTATGTCAAATTCAAGGTTATCAGGTTAGGTTTTCCGCCAGTTTTGACAGAAACTGACACAAAACCTAACCTGCTAACCTTGAATTTGACATAGACTTACAGTGCCACCATAATATCGAGAGATCCAAAACAAACTGTTCCTCAGCGGGCTGTGGAAATTCAATGTATGAATAATATGTTGGTGACACTGTACGTCAATGTCAAATTCGAGGTTAGCAGGTTAGGATTTACGTCATTTTGTGTCAAAACTGATTGAAAACCTAACCTGATAACCTCGAATTTGACATTGACGTACAGTGTCACCAACATATTATTCATACATTGAATTTCCACAGCACGCTGAGGAACAGTTTTTTTTGGATCTCTCGATATTATTCATAACAAACCTCCGGCGAGCCGCTGGCAAACGACTATGCATACGGGTGTAAGAATTTTGTCAAGGACACACTTTGAACTTCTACCAAATGATTGGCAGATACGTATTCCCAGCAAGTTTATCATTTTAATAATACCGGGTGACTATAAATGATTGTTGAGTTTTTTTCTTAGGTTGGCACTGTTTATGTTGGTGGCACTGTACGTCTATGTCAAATTAGAGGTTAGCAGGTTAGGTTTTGCGTCAGTTTTGACACAGAATGACGCAAAACCTAACCTGCTAACATTGAATTTGACATAGACTTACAGTGCCACCAACATAAACAGTGCCAGCCTAAGAAAAAAAAATCACAATCATTTATAGTTACCCGGTACATTCAACTGCATCAGTGAATTTCTTGGCTCAAATTCAAGTTAAATATGAGCCAGTTTTATTAATATGAACTTTATTGCTTACAAGTTTTGTATAATTTTGAAAATTAATTCCAAAAGTACGGTTGACCGCATATTTGTTACATTATTTACCGAATTTACTGTAAATTAACTCATTGAAAACATGGGTAGTTTTTGTAAATAAACTGAATTACCAAAGACTTGCACTTTTTTCATTTTAATATAGTCAAAGTCGCTGAGAGACCAAGCATAAATCAAAAACGTTCACTCAAAAACGTTCACTGACAATATTTAGTGTAGCTCACATAGAAACAAGTCAGCATAAAACTCTAAAATAAAAATCTATAAATAGTCCCATCTGCTTGCAGTTTTAACTTTGCAATCTCATACAAATCTGTTTACAGTAATTTGGTATTGTCGTGTTTTCACAAATTTTGCAAGAAGGAACTTTTCCACCATATCAATTTCAATTTTTTCGTAATTAAACATTCAACATGCTTGAATATTACAAACTTTCAACATGTTTGAACATTACAAACTTTTCAATAATCAAACCAGACATACCAAGTTTTTCATTACTACAAAACCTTGCAGTTGCATGTACAAGCGTCAGAATTTTGATTGAAAAAAAATTGAACTATGCAAAAATTTAAAGAAAAAAGAGCTGCCTTTTTTGGACATTTCTGAGCACTAATGTACAAGGGCGTAGTCATGCAACTATTTTTGCAGTTAGTAGAAAATTATATAAAATTGTAATAATAGTTAATTGTGTATATAGTGTTGCTCGCCTCTTAATCGGAAACCCGGTTACGCCCTTGCTAATATACCTTTATTTTACTTAACAAAGGTTTTACTATAGTTAAAATGTTTACAGGCGAAAACGATTGTAATATAAATTATTTATTGCAATATACTGAACAGGTTGAAGACTCCTAGCATACTGCCATCTTGTTCTTAAATTTTAATAATGAACCAATATCAGAAATGTGAATAATTTCTATAAAATATTTTAGAATAGATTCAGAGTTTTATGCAGTGCTTGAAGCAAGCTTCACAGAACTTCAATACTAACGCAAGTCTACTAATTCAAAAACCTGTGTTTGGGGCTCTTTAATAATATTCAACATCTTTGTATGTTTCTTATACACTGTGGTTTTTTATATCTCGTTACAACACGTATTACGTGCAGTCTTTTCATGCGTTCAAAATTTTGCTAACATTTTAAATAGACTAATTTCATAGATGCCGCTGCAGCAACTATGAAATTAGTTTATTTCAAATGTTATCAAAATTTTAAACACTCATGAAAAAACAATGCAGGGGTGCTGTAACGAGAATGTTGACAAACATCAGGATATTTCTTAATTTTAAAAAATATTACTTTTGTAAAAAAAAATTACTTACTTTCCGTAGTCTCCCAACTTAATCCACCAACAAATAGCTTTCTGTGAACAAAAAAATTAAGTCTATTAGACATCAGCAATCAAAAAATGCCACCTAAACTAATGTATTGTTTCAACAATGACTGCAAATTAATTAATTTACAAAGAGATGAACAAAAGTGAGCAGCAACTAACTGAACTGATCCTAGTTCAATCAAATGGAACTGCAAGTACAAAATGCAATCTGTAAGTTTAAAATGAGTTACAATTAACTTTAAAAGTACTGTAAATCTTAAATCTTTCAAGGATTTTAAGTGCACATCAATAGCCAAATTAGAAGTTAGGAAAGTAACGATTTGTTACTAAGTGACTGTTTGAAGAGGTGCCCAAGGATAAATACCATGGGTAATCCGAGTCGTCCAACTCCAGGGGCCTGTCTTCCTTTACGTCAATGGCTGATACCTGAAGATAAGGAAGCCTGGTTAATGTATAAGCATCGCTTGCTAAGTTGTCAGCCTATACCATCCAAGACTAGGAAATACTTTGAAATTACGGTAAACTGTTTAAAACTATAAATTTGTACTTATACCTATAGTTTAAAAAATTCCGTTACTGTAAGTAAGCTGAAAATAAGAAACTGACAGATCTATTGAAGACATCATGATTACCTCGAATGGCTTAGATCTTAATAATTATTGTAAAAAAGTAAAAACTGAAATATTACAAATATTTATTATGTGCCAAATGAAAGCCCACGCTGTACATTAAAGAAACGCCGCTTCGAATCGCCATCACGGTCCTTTACCGCAAGTCCAAAATTCAGTGAAAAACTATCAAATCGTGATAATTTTAAGCAACAACTACTAAACAATTACATTTCCTCCCACAGCATAGATATATTACTTACAACTAAAAGCCTTTATAGCCGATGAACCTAGATTTGTTAAATTACAATCCGACAAAGATAACAATAAGAGTTCCCAAATATCAAGTGTGTGATACTTTTACTGCGTAAAAACTGGTTAGGTCCATCGTAAAAGCTTCGAGGGATCAAACGAAACCATTTTACAATGGAAATAGACATACCTGTCGTCATCTCGACCGGGAGCGTCTGCACTGCCGCTATCGGCCAGGGGAGCATCACCACCTCCATTTTGCCCATTTACTTGATCGCTTTGTTGGAAATTTTGGTCTGCCTGAACGTCTTGTGAAAAGTCTTCTCCGTTCTCCATCGGGCAATCTTGATTTGCCATATTACCAATAAAACTATATTAAAAGAACACCACGTCAACCACGAGTCTCTGCTTCGCTAACGCCGACGACGGGAAATGAAGCTAAAGAGAAGCTCGAAGCAACAACCCCAGCACAAAGCACTATGGGTACGGCGCAGCCAATCACAGTCTAGAATAAAACGGAAATGACGTCTGTACAAGGCGCTCAGTGATTGGCGTACAGCAAAATTCAATACTGGAATAATATGTTACGGAAAGTTTACATGTGGAATGAAAACCCCAATCGAAAACCAACAAAATTCCATGATAAATTGAACAAGTGTTATACTGACAAAATTTAGAATGCTCCTTCTAAATTCGGAAAGAATATAAGAACGAAAATAATTATAATAATTTATTTACATTTCAATTCAACGTAAACATGAGAAACATTCTGTTTAATCTCACATAACCAGAAAAACATAAAACCTATCATTATTGATAAACTGACTAATTTCTCAATATTATAAAACTTGGAAATGTAAGCCCACGCTCTAGTCAATACAAAAGTTAGACAAGGAGGATCCAGAGTAGACCAGAAGAAAGATGTTTGCAAACGAAACGGAACCCAGACAACTGAAAACTGAAAACAGATCTAAAATACCAGAGAACGAAAAGGCTAAAATGCTTACACTAACTGACATAAAAGATACAACGGCTTAAAAAATACTGTGAAGAGACAATGATCGTCTTAACAAGAAAAGATTTACTACAAAAGTATAGTAGCTAGTAGGGGTGGGCGATATTAACATTTACATACAGTGCGAGTGTAAAGTCTGGAACCATCGAATAGAACTTCTATCAAATGTTTTTGAAAGAAATCCTCGAACACGTCAATTTTTATTTAAAAAAATACATATTTTACTGTAACTGTCACTTTTAGATTGTCTTTTGTTTTTGAGTTATGACGTTAGCGATACTGTTTTTTAATGGAAACCATAAATTTTTATGATGAATTTGGACAGAGCATGACATTTTAAGACCAAATACGCTAAAAAAGTATGATACTGTACTTTGAAATTTTCGAGAAATTCGTACGGTTACCCGATCCCCTCAGTACTAAAATTTCAATTCATTCTTTTTCACTCAAATATTGCAACATTATTGATTTAATTAAGAGCACACAACAAAAACAGATAAACAAACTATGAAGAACTGTTATAATTTTAGGGCTAACTCAATGTTTCATGGCTACTTGATTTTTATTCAAATTTTGTTTTAATACTTTAAAAGCTATTTTCTCGAAAATTTCAAAATACAGTATGATACTTTTTTTTTATCAAATTTGGTCTTAGAATTTCATGCTCTGTCCAAATTAATCATAAAATTTAGGGTTTCCATTTAAAAAAATTATCGCGAAAGCCATAACTCAAAAACAAAAGACAATCTAAAAGTGACAATTACAATAAAATATGAATTTTTTAAAATAAAAATTGACGTGTTAGAGGATTTCTTTCAGAAACATTTGATAAAAGTTCTATTTCGATAGTTCCAGACTTTACACTCGCACTGTATAGATATTTGATATGAAAATTATATCGATATTTGGCAATATATCGAAAAATATCCTAAAACTGTGGAGATGTCGATGAATATCGAATCTATAAATATCGATATTTCTTATACCTATCGTTGTGCGATCTATCGATATTCAATATTTTGTTATTAGATAAGGCTATATCGATATTCGAAAAAAAATAAAGCAGCAGCGAAGAGAGAACTCGAAGGATTGAAGAATTAGTCGATTTTTTAATTGATTTCTTCGATATGTTCTCCATCTGAATATACAGGATGATTTATTAGTTCTACGACAAACCTTATCGGATGTAGGTAATTTAAGAAAATAAAATGTCTAATAAATACATAATTCATTCACAATGTTTCCTCTTCCCAGTAGGCTATTATATGTTTTTATTAAGATGCATGTATGCATTTTGATAGAAGCCAAACTGTGACATGAAAAACTATGACATTTATACCTGCTTTATTGACATTCTTGCAATTTTCATATCAAAATATCGAAAATTTTACGGAAGGATATAAAAATTTAACTGACAGCAATGAAAACCTTTAAAAATCATAACCACAAATTGAAAACAACATAACTCAATTTTGTCATCTCTAGTTAGTTTGCATGTGTACCAACACAATGTCACCATACCATAGCCTGCTGGTAGGAGAAAACATTGTGAATGGATTATAGATCAAACTTGTCTTAGTTAACAAGTTTAAGGTGAGTTGTAAAAATCAAATTTATTCGACAACGTAAAACCGAGTAGGAATATTTTCTTCCAAATATGTATGTAATTACAGAGTAAGGTGGTTTATTTCCAGATGCCATAAATAGACAGAAAATAGTATCCAGCTGTGTAGGACTACAATAAAAAGTGAAGCATTTTTAAAATCTACGTAATTTGTTCAAAAATCGTATTTAAAAAGTACCTCATATCAGACATTATTTTCTGAGAAAAATAACTTTTTAATCCTCATAAGTTTCTAATTAATTTACAAACACAAAAACAAACAAAATAGCACAATTTAAAATGATAGCTAAAAACCTTAATAAACTGCTGTTTAGAAGTTTAGGGAGATATCGAGCTTTAAAAATAAATAAGTTCGACTTTAACACTGTAGATCTCGCTTACTATGCATTTTTTAATATAATTTGATTAATGTTTTTTGTATTAATATGAAGTGTTCTATTTATTTCTGGGATTTGTATTTATTTCCTTTGTTTTTTAATTAAAAACAAATATTTGTAGACGTTTCTCAGCAGAAGTACATTTTTAGTATTATTTTAAAGCGTACTATTCATTTCCTAAAATGTTTAGTTTAGTTTATTTTGTTTGCTAATTTATAAAAAAAATAAGCTTTTAAAAAAAGAATATTTTTAAAAATACATCTATATTTGAGAAATAGCAAAACTTTATACCTTAATCAATGGCGTATCACACGTTTTTTAAAAAAGGGGCTATTAACTTTCAGTACCTTTTCCTAAAATTGCTTCAGCTTCCATATACCAAAGTTTGTTATAAAGTTAATAAATTAGCCTGTATAAGATTTAATCGCACTTAATTTAACCAAATCTTTGCAATCGATAACGTACATATAATTAAGTCAACTTTCTTAAGGCAAAGGGCAAAATGCTCTTTGCTTAAGGTAAGGTTAACTCTGTGGAGACGGCGCGGCAGATGCTGAGTGTTGAATTTGACCGCAAGTTGCAATGGTATAGGCATATATCTAATACTTACTATATTGCTAGCGGCTATGAGTGGGAAACTCACCAAGGAAGTGAGACAGACAACCAACTCTTCAATGTATAATGGTGAGCTGTGTGCAAGCGCGGCGGCGTTGTCCGGCCAATGGGGAAGTGGTCAAGTTTAAAATTCGCTTCTAAAGGCGGAGTTCGAATTCTCACGCATGCGCACGAGAAGCGTTATACTCTAAGTGAGACTATGTCGGCGCCGTAATGTTTTCTGACGTTTCCAGGCCCTACAAGCAATATATGTGTATTATATATATGGGTATAGGTAGTCTCACCAGCGGATCCAAGGGGATGTGTCAATTGACACCTTCTTTGGGCTCTTAAAAATGTAATCGGAAAAAAGGTTGACTGCTTTATTTTAATTATAAACAAAACGCACCCTTATAGCATCCGCTCGTAATTTAAATTTGAATTTGCCGAATGCTTTTTCAACATTCTTCATTTCGTTTTAGTTCCAATAGGCCCAAATTTGCCCTCACCCCCCAGCGTTGGTAGGCTCTTCGTCGCTAGTCGATGTCGGTTCTGTGACCTGTCTAGTGTTTACCAGTCTCCACTAGACAAAACAATGAACTGCACCTGGCGCATAGTTATCGACGTATTTTTAAATTTTGCTGATAATATAATGTTTTTATTGTGTGTTTTAAATTGTACAACTAGTTAATCAAAGTTTAAAATTTCCAAAGCTTGCAAAATTTCAATTTTAGAGTTAAGTACCTACTCGTATGTAAAACAATGCTTATTTTATAACAATTCGCGCTAAAGCGAAAACGTACCTACATATGTACTTGATTTTCAAGTAATTGCCATTTATACAGAGATCACAAGCATTACACAAAATAAGGCATTTTCTAACTGGTTTTATAAATTGTTATTGCAAATTTATTCTTTGTTTTATTTAATTTTTTAGAACCTTCTAAAAAACAAAAAACATTAGACGCCTTTATACAAAAACCAAAAACCACTGTCCTTCATGTCAATAGGTATAAGGCATAATCCAGAGAAAGCAGATGATTTGTCAACAAATTCTACAGAAACTGAAACTGCATCCACTTCTATTCCCGCTTATAATGGGGAGATTGAAAGCTGGTCAAACTACATCGGAGCTTATTTTGACAGCACTGATAGACTTCTTGGGAGTTTTTCTAATTTAAAGACAAAAGAATTATTGGAGAACCCTTACGTTCCCCGAAAAACGTGGGTATTTCGTTTCTCGGATAAAAATACATGTGAAAGTAATTCAAATACATTTTAATATTAGTTATTTGGTTAAATATACTTTCTTCTCTATTCATATACAAAACAAGGAGTTATTTGTCGGTTTTTCTTGAAATGGAGCATGTTAAGTGGCTGAAATCTTTTTTTTATGAAAAACAGTTGAATTTAGTGGTATGAAGTAACATATCAAAAAAACGCTCATTAATCGCGCTTTTCAAAAATTCATACAGGGCCTTTTATTTGAAAAAAAAAACCAAAATTATTAAATTTGCTAATGTTCAGCACCATGTATATCAGTAATATCCAGAACCATAGTTTTCCGCTGGAAAGGTAGTTCACGAAAAGCATACTTTTTTGGTAACGTTTTTCTTCATTGACTTTTAATTCTCTTACAGCAGCCGCCTGAAATTCAACATTTTTTTGCATAACATCGTTGATATGTATATCCAAAACAACTGACATTAGACCCATACAACTTGATGTAAAATTACTAGTATTTCAATGTAAAACTTTCAAGTTACCTAAATATAGGACATTCCATTAAAAAAAAAGTAAGTTTGATACGCCCCACTTTTTTGAGCCACCCTGTACAATCAAAACTATTTTAGTAATGTGCACCACCTTCGTACTTACAACTTCTATATACACAATATTTTATATACAATATTTATGTAACTCCCATAGTTTTAGAAATATCTTCCAACACCCCCCCCCCCCCCTACTACATATATAGTTTACCTTTATTTTAGCATAGATAGAACGGTTTATTGTTCCTTCTTTTAAATAGAGTAAAGTTCATCATCAAAGGAACCGACAGTGAGTGTCTCTACTTGTTTGATTTATGTACGCTGGCATCTCTATACATTTGCCGTTCGCCGCTATGTGCGGAACTTACATGGTACCAAAGAGAATATAATTACTTATATGCTCTTTTGTCGCACATATATACATACATGGAAATGACTTTTCGCCCAGTCGTTTCGAAAGCCCTCGCTTCTCTCGGCCAATTAGAAAGTGGCCTATTAAATTGTGGGATGGATATTTTTTAGAAAAAAACATTTTTGTAGTTTTTTTGATATTTTTTTGGGTTTTTGGGTCTCCTGATAACGAACGCTTCAACGCAGTGAAACCAGTCTGTTGCCATCATTTCAAAGCTTTATACAACATTTTCATGAAAATCCATCCTTAATTTTTTTGTATGAAACGTAGGTACCATACGAAATGAATTTTTGCCCAGTCGTTTCGAAAGCCCTCGCTTCGATCGGTAAATAAGTGAGCTTTCATTATATCACAAATTTGGTATATCCGAGTTCTACTGTATTATAAAAAACTCAATGTGACTCAAACAACCATTATAAACCTATCAAAACAGCGATATGTGCTTGTCATTGCGTGACATTAAAATCAAAATAAATTAGAGAAAAATATAAGTATGAGAGAATAATCCTTTCATTGCAGTTTTTTGTCGGTAACATGTGAGTATAACCTTTTGATTTCAATATGTAGCAATCACAATGTTTATACGCAATTGTTTATTGCATGAGCGCCTTACGATTTCTACATTTGTCAACATCGTTACGATTATTCGTCTTAACGATATTTGCATTGTAATGCTACTCTGATAACGATAAGTTATATATATCTATAGATAAACTCTAATTAAGACTAGAACTTGGATAAGCTAATCAGATGAAAAATAGTGTAATGTAGCAATTTCACTTTCAAAATGTTAGAAAAATATAAATAACTGTAGTTTGAAGCAAAAAATTAAGTAAAGTAGTCATGTTGAGTGTTGACATTTATCCTAACATACGAGTGTGTATATTTAATTTAGATTAACGTAAAGATTATATTTGTGTTGTTCTTCAACCAACCAGTCTTTACTATCTGTTGACATTTTTCTATCTACGCAGTCATTGACAAAGGTCAACCCATAAAACAAAATAGCAGTTTAATTCAAATGCGGTTGATGTTTATGCGAACAGAAGAACAAAAATAGCTAAGCCATCGGTCATTATACAACTTTTTGCAAAATGACCAAGAGAACACTACTGTTGAACATTGGATGATCTACCGTTATTAATTTAGCAAATTGGTAAAAAGCAAAAAAATACAATGTATATCACTATCATTCATCTTGGACACTACCGATAGAACGATAGACGGTCACCGGTGCATCACTAGTTAATTTAGAAACAATATTGTAGTTATTTGTTGTAGGTATTTAATCCACTGTAAAACCTCTGAAAATGTATGTCATATGCGGTTGCAGTACTTTAAATCTAGTATACAAATATGTAATCTATGGGAATAACTGGCTTAGCGAGTATAACACTCACTACACCAGAATAATCAAAATAAGAGCGACTCTAAGTTAATAATTCACATTTTACTATGACTACGTTTACGGCGTAAGGGATATCCTACACCGTGACTAAGTTACTATAAAGAGTACTGCAAATACAATTATTTGGTGTATATATGTAATTGAATACTCGAATAATTCATCAGAATCAAGAAATTTTACATCATAGCTATTTATGCAACAAGTGCTAAAAGTTGAGGTTTATGCACAAGACATGAAAATGTCTCGGACATAAACCACTCTTAGTACGAGTTGCGTACAATATTTTTTCTACGACCTTAAATTTACTGTTATTAATCCATGAATGTCGATTTAACAATGGTTTGCATCTACGACAGTTATAATTTATGTCATAATAAACAGTAGGCCTTAACGCGCAGGTGGATGTTTGTGGAGCCAGTACTGTCAAAGTCAGTTATCAAATGTAATTATTAATACTACACATCTGACTGCATTCATTACATAACGCTTTAATTATAAAAAAAAACAATTTACCTCGAATGCATGAAGTAACTAGAATAACTTTACAACCTCCAGTTCGAAATTGTGGTTTATAACCTCACTTCACTTTATACCACACATGCGCTAAAAGTAAACAGCTGATTTCTTTAAACACGCTAAACTATAAAACGTCACTTTTAGTGAAACAAGCTAGTGCTAAAAGGCCTACTTTTAGTAGTGGCCGTAGAAAAACATATTGTTTATAAGCAGTTAGTTGTGGAGTACGAGATAATCATATCTCAATTAAAATGTTAAAATATAAAATTTTTATCAGTAAAAACACAAATTGAAAACGGGCTAGAATGAACAGAGGTATTCATTACTGTGGCAGACTTTCTTGACTGAAATTGCTATTGTACCTACAGTCTGTTTCACTTGAAATGAAGACACCTACACATCTCTTATATTTTTAATCGTATAATTTTTAACATCCTCAAAAATCCCCTTTATTCTAAAAAATAAAGATATATTTTTAGAAGCAATAATAATTGTAATATAGTCAAAACATAAAATTACTTTTTTGAGCAATAAAAAAATTTCTTTAATTTGTTTTGTTTTTCAAAAGGTTTGTTTGTTTGTTCTGCAGTGACTTTTAGTTTTTACAAGGTACCAGCTTCAATACCGGTCGGTAACAGAGGTGACAAGATAATACAATACAATACGAGGCTGTTTTCTTTTAAAAAAAATGGAGAAACATAGCATTTAAATTCTTATTTAAAAAATCAAATGCGAATCTATGGTGTAAAATTTTAAAAATAGAACTCTATAGGCCTAAGCATTTCCTACAAAAAAGTATTACTTCATTTTTTTAAATACGGTCCTTATTTTCTAATGTCAAATTTTAGAAACTCTTTTTATTCTGAATTCAACAATGTACCACACATTATGGTTTAATTACATTTCGAGTCTTTTTTCACCATCATCAAGACATTTTTGGATACTGACCTGTGTCCTAGAGCATTTCATGCGTTGTTTCAGATTTTGTAATTTAAAGAAAGAAATAATGAGCCACACTGGATGTTTTCAATTCTTAATAATCGCGTATGTTCTTGGAATACAAATAATTTTCAATAGAAAGTAATTAATTTATTGACTGTTTTTCTTGCTTATAAACAATAATTAAAATTAGAAATAAAAACATCCAGTGTGGCTCAACCATAATGTGTGGTACATTGTTGAATTCAGAATAAAAAGGGTTTCTAAAATTTGACATTAGAAAATACGAACCGTATTTAAAAAAATGAAGTTGATAATGGTTGCTCGAAGACGAAACGTCGGATAAAAAACTTATAACGTAGTCTTTGTGTCCAAAAAAAGTTATTGTAGAGGTTTCGTCAGTTACGCTCTAAATTTAAGATTAACGCCAGAAAAAAATAGAATAGGAAATCCAAAAATTCGGATTTTTAAAATAACTCAAAAACGAAAAATCATATCAAGCATTTCTAGGAGTCATTTTCTTGGTCCTTTAATTGCGAAACTTTTTTCCCATTTAACCAAATTTGTATCTCTTACTATTAACGAGATCCCCATACTGGCCTCTTTATCTTGGACACCCTATATACATACCTGGTGCCAATGGGATCAGAACTATGCTTCAATATTCCTTATTTATGAATCGATTTGGATAAAATGTTGTATGGAGAGACTAGAAATAATTGCTGATTGACTGATATAATTAAAATCACCCACTTCCGGTTTCACCAGAAATTACATTACCTTTGATTTTTTTAAATAAATCACCCTGTATATTTTTTGTTTTTTAGAATCTATCAGTCAAATTACATACAACAGTCTTGCAAAATGTTGAATTTTTTTAATAAAAAAATATTTTATTGAAATTTTATTTTTTACCATAGACGTCCGTGACTGGGAAAAATATCTTCTAATTTACTCTATCAACCCATAATAATAGCTATTTTATCAATTATGTCAATAACAAACCCTTAATGAATTAAAAAAATTTGCTATAAGTAAATTTTTACTTCCTTTTACAATAAAGGAAGTATTGCATTCACCCCAAAAATTCGAAATTGAGTTTTCAACAGATCTTCACGTTTTAGAGTCCCCTGAACCCAAAAAACATATTTTTTTTTCATTGGTCTGTCTGTCTGTGTGTGTGTCTGTCTGTCTGTGAACAGAATATCTCAAAAACGAAAAGAGGTATGGCGTTGAAACTTCATATATAAGTTTTGTGTACTATGTAGATGAGACAGCAAGCTTTTGAAGAAAATCGCATAACCGGAAGTAGGTGTTTACTCTTGTAATTCTTCAGTTTTTTTCGATTTTTTCAAAAACGGCTCTAACGATTTTTTTAGAACTTTACATTTTTACTACATTTTTAATGTGTATTGATGTGAAATAGGTGATTTTCCAGTTGAATACTTCTAAAGTGGGTTGCTTTTGTTTTTTTTCTATTTTTTTATTAACTCCTATTTTAAATAAAACACCCGGTATATTATTACATTTTTGAATTCACCTTAAAATTCTAGAGAAAATTTGTCTCTTCAACTAACGCTCTATTTTGTACCGTTTTTGTAGAATTTGTAATTTTTGAAAATTTTTGACAAATGGTTGATCCCCTTGATCCCAAAAAACATATTTTTTTCCATTGGTCTGTGTGTCTGTCTGTCTGTCTGTCTGTCTGTCTGTGTGTCTGTCTGTCTGTGAACAGAATATCTCAAAAACGAAAAGCGGTATGGCGTTGAAACTTCATATATAAGTTTTTTGTACGATGTATATGAGGCAGCAAGCTTTTGAAAAAAATCGCATAACCGGAAGTAGGTGTTTACTCTTGTGATTTTTCAGGTTTTTTAGATTTTTTCAAAAACGGCTCGAACGATTTTTTTTAAACTTTACATTTTTATTACATTTTGAATGTGTATTCATGTGAGATAGGTGATTTTCCAGTTGAATACTTCTAAAATGGGTTTCTTTTGTTTTTTTGTCTATTTTTTTTATAAACTCTTATTTTAAATAGAACACCCGGTATATTATTACATTTTTGAATTCAGCTTAAAATTCTAGAGAAAATTTATCTTTTCAACTAACGCTCTATTTTGTACCGTTTTTGCAGAATTTGTAATTTTTGAAAATTTTTGACAAATGCTAAAAGTCGACGTTTATGCACGAGACATGAAAATTATGAAACGAAGCCGAAGGCTGAGTTTTATAACATGTTTCGTGCATAAACGACTTTTAGCACGCGTTGCATACAATATTTTATGTACAAGCTTAATTTTACTGTTATTAATCCATAAATATCGATTTAACAAAGGTTTGCATCTACGACACTTTTAATTTATGTCATAATAAACAGTAGGCCATGCTGCGCGGGCGAACGTTTGCGAATGACAGTAGTCAAGGTTAGTTACGAAATGTAATTATTAATACTTCACATCTGACTGTATTCATTAGACAACGCTTTAATTATTTCAAAAACACTTTATCTGTAACGCAAGAAGCAACTGGAATAACTTCACAACTTCACTTCCAGTTCGAAATTGTAGTTTTATAACCTCACTTCACTTTTAGCACATGGGCTAAAAGTAAACAGCTGATTTCTTTAACCACGGTAAACTATAAAACGTCACTTTTAGTGAAACAAGCTAGCGCTAAAAAGCCTACCTTTAGTAGAGGTCGTAGATAAAAGTTGTTTTTTTAAAATTGCACCTACTAAGAGCCATCTGGCCGTTAGATAGCAAATTTAATTACCAATCTAACGATATGCATCATGCACTACTTTATCTAAAACTGAAAAATACTTAATTAATTGTTTAGACTATTCAATTCACCTGTCATCTGTCAAAAAGTGGCCAATGAAAATCCAGAATTCTGACGTTTCATGACCAATCAAAAAAATATCAGTGGATATATCTTCCTAGAAGGTATTCAAGTGACTATTTTAAACAAATGTGATTTTTATTAGAAAAAGTAGTTTGGTTCATTAAATAGTCCGTCGAATACCATTCTTAGTCAAAGTTAGGTAGATTATTTTTGCGGTGGTATCATTACTCATGCCCATTGCGCTTGGGATTAGGACTCGTGCTAGCGCACTCATCCTAATCGTACCAAGGCGCAATGGACATTCGTGACTTTTTTACTTTCCCATACCCATAGGTATAGGGAAGTATTGGAATCATGAAAATTTTGGAAATCGAGATTTTCACAGAAATATCCGTTTTGGGACTCTAGGAACCCAAAAAAGTGGTTTTTAAAAAATGTCTGTCTGTGTGTGGGTGTGTGTGTGGGTGTGTGTGTGGGTGTGTGTGTGTGTGGGTGGGTGACGCTCCTACAGCCGAAAGTATTGCTCCGATTTTTATGCGCTTTGGAATGCGGGGGTGTATCGAAAATTCATCGACAAAATAAGCTTTTCAAAAAAATCTGAAACCGGAAGCGGAAGTTACGCATGTTTTTTTGGTATCACTGTTTTCGTGATTAAAATTTGGAAAATTTTATCGCGGATAACGATAGAGGGTCATAAGACAAATCTGTTAGTTTTTTTCCGAACTCGTTAGGTTTAAAATGAAGGGCGCTAGGATTTTTTGAAAATTTTGAGTTTAACGCCCTATTACTCAAAAACGGATGAATCGATTCAATTGATTTTTGTTTTCTGAATAGTATATAAAGGCTAACATGAGGTGATATAAAAAGTGTTTTGAAAAATATTAAGGGGCCTAAATTACAAATTTTCAAAATTTTGGAAATTTTCTAAAAATCATTTCTCAAAAACTGCCCACAGGAATTTGTTTAAACTTCATACACTGATAGACCCCGAAAAGGGCTATCGATCTGTTTTTTAAAGAATCTCATGAATTATCTGTGGCGCCCTCTACAAAGCTTTGAAGTTTGAAAATTTAAACCCCTTTAATTAATAAACAAAACAAGATAGGTAGCTGGGGTTTTCACTGGATTGTTCAGTGCATAATGGAGCATATGAATATGCAAAAAAATATTACACTCGTGGATATATGTAAGCGCACCGGCCCCCTCCCCCCTCTATTTTTGAAAAATAATTTTTTTATTCTAACGGTTGTTATATTTTTGCGTCAAAGAATCTTTTTCCGCGAAAATAAAAAAATCGATTTTGTATGCCCTAGAAAATATAATTTCCAGGTACTTAGAAAATTTCACCTCGGTGCTACAGCCGTTTTGAATAAAATAACACATAAATAGCACAGTGGCGGCTTGTCCACTTGGCGCCATCTACAGAAGCTCGGTGGTCACGTTTTGAACTACACATCTTATAACATAAAATCGTAGCTCTCTTTGTTTGCGTGTAACTATGTTTGTTCGCTATCTCCTCCGAAGATACTGGACCGATTAAGTTGTACGATGGCTTAAAACTTTGCTAATTTTCAGACTTATTTAATTAACTTCTCTAGGCAGCAGTATAATTTAATTAACTTCTCTAGGCAGCAGAGCGGAGCGCCTATCGCTGTCTAGTATTAGCTCGGGTGCGCGCATTATTCAAACAGGAGAGTGTGGTTGTGCGGTAAGCGTGCTGGCCTATCACGCGGGAGCCCCGAGTTCGATCCCGTCGATGCATCTTTTTTTTTAATTTATATTAATGAATCTCTCTTAATTTTGCGAACCGAAACGTAGTTCGGGTGACTCACTAGTTCTTTTATATTTACCCGCAATTTACGTGAAAGTGTAAACGCTTATCACGGTGAAGACGTGAGTCATCGAGTTGAAATTTTGATATGTTGTAAAGACTGTTGAATAAAGACGATATGAACAGTTTCCAGTATGGGAAAGTCCAGGGAGGTAGTCACGTCCACTTTTTTAGCTCTAACTTCGTTATCTGTAACTTTTTCTGAAATTTTACGTTATTATCCGAAAGAGAGCTAAAATACACAAAAATAATGTACTTTTAGTTCATAAGTGTAAAAGCAACCGTTTGTCTTAAAATTCCCACCAAAGGTTTTTGGTTGTCATTAAGACGTGCAAGTAGCGATGATCACAAAAACAATGGGTAATGATTGTAATCTAGTAAACAACAATAAGAAATCAATTAATGACGTTGGGGACATCAGTTTTTTGTCTTTGTGCTTACGAAAATGCTGCGACAAAACGAACTTTTCAACATTGGAGAATTCGTTATGTAGCGGCATTTTCTTAAACATAGAAAAACAAATTCTTATGTTACTAATGTCATTAATTGATTTATCATTGTTTTTACAACATGGCCATTGTTTTTGTGCTCATGGCTACTTGATAATTACACGTTTTAATGACAACCAAAAACCTTTGATGGGCACTTTAAGGTAAACGGTTGCTTTTAGGCTTAAGAACCAACAGTATATTACTTTTGTGCTTTTTAATTCTCTTTCAGATAATAACCTAAAATTTCAGAAAAAGTTACAGATAACGAAATTAGAGCTAAAAAAAGATCTGAAAGATAGGTAAACTGTCTCTTACAGTGAAGTCTAAATTATGAAAAAAAATTAATTAATGCAGTACATAATAGTAAGCATGTATACCAAAATTCAAATCAATATCGCTACACATGTTGAAATTAACAAAAAAATAGAAAATAAAAAATTGAACTTCATGGTCCTATAACTTCTTACTGAAGGGAATTTGTACTAAGGTATATTAGATTTAATCGATTTATTATAACGTAAGGAATCTATGACTAATCGGTGTCCCAGTCTTTTTGGGACACCCTGTATATAGGGTAATCTATTTAAAATACCAAAGTGTGATTTCCGGTAAAACCAGAAGTCCACTATTTTGAATAAATTTGTGTATCAATCAGAAATTATGTCTAGTATCTTTGTATCAAATTTCATCCAAATTCATTCATAAGTAAAGGAGATAGAGGCATGGCCTTGGCTTCATAATCACCCGGTATATAAAAATAATACTTAATAAACTAGTTAGAAACATAAACATTGTAGGTACTTATAATTTAATTCAATCATCTTCATTCTCATTTTCATCATCTTTCTCGTTATATTTTTCTACACACCTAATTTTGTATAAAAAGTTATATTACGCAACAACTTTAAGAAAAGTGATATTTTGCTGAACAAGTATGACTGGTCTGAGTACGAGCGTTAGCGAGTACTTAAACAGCCATACGAGTTCAATAAAACCACTTTTCTAACGTGTTGAGTGTTGCGTATAGGTACTATTTTATCGCATTTCATAAGAAATGTAAAATATTAAATTTTTACATAAAAGTTACACTAAATGTCGAAACATAACGAGCAGAACTCGTTTCTATGTACTAAAGCACAATAAGCAGCTCCAGTTAATGTCACGGGTTTAGCAGTACTGAAGTGTATTGTTGGTGACACTGTAAGTATATGAATTCGAGGTTTCTAGGTTAGGTTCTGCGTCAGTTTTGATACAGACTGACGTAAAACATAACCTGATAACCTTGAATTGAAAATCAATGTTCCTTTATTTTATATATTGAGATTTTTTTCTATATATAGTAAAAGTGATCAAAACATTTTGCATAATCCACAACGACGTTTTTAGAGGCAGGAAATACTATTGAATTTTCTATATCTTCCCGTATTAGAACCCTATTCAATTATATAAATTTTGTCATAGAACTGTGATAAAATTCATATAAAAATTTAATGTGTGCATCGAGCGTTTGTTTAAAACGTAATTTAAAAATAATTAAAAGTTAGTGAAACTGAAAAAGAGAACAATCTGAGTATTTATAAAAGAAAGATGAAGAATAAAAAAATGTGTTAAAAAAGAGAACGTTTTCCCGTTAAAAGATCCCTATTGGCAACCCTACGTCTGGAGAATTTAGTATGCAGGTATTACATATCAAACTCAGATCGTTTTTTTGTGGCCCATCCGGTATTTCTAATTTTATTGGCTTGTTATTCACGGTAAAATAATAATATGGCAAAGTCATGCTAAAACCGTTCCATTTATTCCGATATAATTTTAAAAAAATATTATTTTCCGTTTAGAAACAATAAAAGATGTACAATTTCACAATGGCATTTGAATGATATTTTACAGCTAATGAAAAGGAAGTGCACAAAGTGGAAAAACATTTCCCAAAAAAGTCCGCCAAAACGGTGTAAATATTTAGGCGGAGTAAACATCAAAATTTAATCTCGACTCGGCGGTGATTTTGGGGTCGAGATTATAATGGCCGCAAATACAGCGCCGCTCGCAGATGCGGCACTAAAAGGAATTACAACTACCGATAACCGATTTATGAAGTTTACACCCGTCGTTACGTTAACTGCAATTACTGCGTTTCTGTTGGCATTTAGCACGGCATTCTCGCACATATCAAAACATCTCCTAGTTTTAGCGATTTAACCAGTTTCCACCCAAAATACCTCTGCAGGTAAGCGGTGTAGAAGTTGAAATTTGACATTTGGCGTACGGTGTGTGAATGACTGAACGTGTGCTGATTATTTTCTAAATGCTCTGCGGCAATACTGTTTTTTTCACTTATTAAATCCATGCTCCTAAGTAAATAATTTCGTTGGAACTTTTAATCAGCTCAAAACGAATTTTATTTACAAAAGTATCAGTTAGGTGCGTGTTGATTTTCCATGTGCAGTTGTGCACCCAATGGTCCCAAGGGCATTTTTCTGTGAAAAAACAAAATTGTCAAGTTTTAAGAGCATTTCAGGAATTAATTTTCTCTTGGTAGTGCTATAAGCCAAGAGTGTAATAACGATAATAGGTACTGCTTCTGTTTACAACAAATATTTGATCGTCATACTGCATTTGCATTTAGTAATCCACTTAAAATATTAGGATGGTCATGGAGCTCCCCCATCACCCAGAGTGTTGGACGGTGAGTTTGTTCGACAGTACTACACTCTGTTAAACAAGGCCCGACTCATCTCCACAGTTTGTTACGTAGTTATATTGAATGGCACTATAAGTATTTGTGTTGAGCTGTAAAGATGTAGGCGATAAGTATAATTTTTTTAGTATGTCCTTTTAAACTTCTATAAAATTGTAGTAAAAAGTGACATGTTTATTGAAATGTATAAATCCTGATAATCGGGTTAATTATTACTTGTTAACATTATTAGAATACTTTTTTACTGAAATTCTAAATAACAATTGGCTCTAAATTCTATTGGAATAGGCATAGGATGTTCGAGGAGAAATGTTAATAACTTTTGATATTTGCAGAAGGGTGCAACATTTCTCATTTGTGTAGTTTTGTTAGATGATAAAATCAACGAAGCAGAAGAGCTTGTAAAATGAAAATTTCTCAATATATGAATCAAAGTGTAAAATTTTGCACCATAATGACATCAGTGCCTTTATAATTCACACGAATTAATTTATAATACCATCAACTTCTTTACAACCGATAGTAATTCTGTAGTTCCAATTATTCTACATGAATGCAATAACTTCTAACTCCCTTGTAATGCCTGTTCTCATAAAATCATATTAATTTCTTCGTAGTATGTACCAAATTTGCTCAAATATGCCATAGTAATTTCCTAATACATTGCAATTTGTATAACATGACCCGAGTCGGAAAAAAGGAGTAAAGGAAACGAAAGGACGTCTTCAACAGATTTTAGACTTGTACATCTGTAGGTATATTACTGACAGTTTGCATAAAGTGGAAATCTATGACATAGTAGTGAATATTTTAAGTTTTATCTTCTAACGTATAGTGGAGAAAGAGTCAATTTTATGGTCATTAAAATCTTAATAGAAAATCCCGAATAATTAAACAAGAAATCTCTCGTTTAATCAGGCAAGCTGATATTTACTACATTCAACATTTATGACAAATAATGGTATATTCGAATTTGAAGGCCACCCCCAGTTTGTTCAATCCTTTACCTTGTCCTCCCACCTGTTTCGGTCTTTCTCTTCGTTTCGCACCAGTTATCGCCCAATTTGTTGGTCTATTAGCCCAACTTTCTTCTATCAATCTTGTTAGGTGATTTGCAAATTTTCAATTTAATGTGTTGAACACACCTACCACGTCTGGTGTACCACTCTTTTGCCTTATCTCTCCTAGTCGTATCCTGTCACTGATTTTAAGTTTAGTACACTTCTGTCTATTGCAGTTTGTTTATAAGTATCTTTTGCTAGGACCCATGTCTGCGCACTGTACGAAAATGTTGGGGTTACACACGCCTTGAACACTTTGCGTTTGACTTATGGACTTCTTGTCATTCATTATTTTAGCCTTTACCTTTCGCTATGATAACCATATCAAGCATGGAGTGCAACCAACGGAAGTCATTGCCGCACGCTACTTACATTACGCTCCCCCGCATCCAAACATGCCGCACACTCAATAACACTAAACTAACTTACAATTAACTAATAAGTTCAAATCTATTCCTGCTCAGAGAGAAATCTCGGCTATGGCCGATTTGAACCTATGTCCACCTGGTTGCTAAACAGGTTGCTAACCCCCCCACCGCCCAGGTGGTTTCTATTATTTTTGTAGATGCTTTAATGTGAGAGGCCAAAATTTGATCCTGCCAGCTTTAATTCTTTTTTGTATTTCTTTGTTAAATATGTGCTCAAAGGCAATTGCTTGTACAAGATAGATAACTTCGTCCTATACTGCAGAGATTTCCTCACCCCGTGAATCTCAAATCGGTTTACGTCTCCCATTGATGTTGATACTAGTAGCAGTTAAACAAATTTGGAGACGAAGGTCACTCTGGCAAACACTCTTTCTACTTTCAATCATTTTTCTTTCTCTTTTAATTTGCCAAAACGTTTGTATAAATTTGGGTAATTAGATTTATGTATTTGTCGTTGACCCTTTGCTAAGTGTTCCAAAAATTGTTAGATTGTTGTCGAAGGCTTTTTTATATTGAAGGCCATATTTGCAGTCTTTTTATTTCGTTGTATTTTTCTATTTTTTGATTAACAATGCAAATGGTTGAATGTTGAAAAATTCTTTCAGAAGCCTGCCTGCTCCTGAGGTTGTTCAGAGTTCTGTTGTTCATATATTCTATTTTGTAGAGTGCTTGCAAACAATTTGTAAAGGTTTGAGGTCAAACGTATGGACCGGCAGTTATCTATCCTTGTTTTTTTTTTCGTTTTTGTTTAACAATATGGTTATTGATTCCTTCCACTGTCACTTTCTATTATTTTATTAAATAATGTTGCAAACTTGCTTAAGCAGTTTTAAGTTATTAATTTTTCATTTGGTATTTTGCCACAATAAAATTTAAAAACGTTAATATGCTAATGTTTTGGGAAATAATAATCTATTGTAGTCATCAATACAACAATATTACATTAAAAATAATAAGAACAAGGCGTGAGGGGTGACAGTGGAAAATGCATAATACTAAAACGTCACAAGGAAAAATGGTGATAACTCCAATGATAATAATAGCAGTTTAAATGCAAGGGTGTATTGATAAATAGCTTGTGTAGGTTTATGGCAAAGCCTCGGCTTTACTAAGTTCAAATCTCGATAGCAGCACTGTTGTCTGCAAAGTTAAATGCTGCAACCCAGTACACAATTGTGAAATCTGGATTTATTAACCTTAGGTACAGTCGCGGAATTAAAAATCCGGACATTTAAAATGATTCAGTGTATATCTTACTTTACTTATCGTGTATGACAGCATGCCTCATTGTTTAACTGTCAATTGCTAACCTAGAAACGCAAAGCCCAATTTACATTACCCAAAAATTGCAAAAATCCTCGATAAGGCTCGTCCGGATTTTTAATTCCGCGACTGTACATATCCAATCTCTCTTTCTAGGACAGAAGCCGTTTCAGCAACAGTAGGAATGTTGATAAGACTGATGAAGATTGATAGATTTTAGCCGAATATCAAAAGAATACTGGTTGAGCAAAGTATTATTCAATGTAGCTATACTCAATATCCTAATCGGCTTTAATAAAATTTTCTGCCTGATCTAAAAACCATGACTGTAGAAATACCAGATTTCCTTCAATTTTGCCACTATCGTACTCTCAGTTTTTGTAGTCCGTCATTGAATTGTTCTTAAATCTGAATGTATTGATTAAAGGTTTTTACTTTTTCTTCATTTAGATATATAAACTATTTTCTAACGATATAATATTCCTGCAATGTCCGGCAGTCCCTTCGTGATTCAATACTTATTGCCACATATTAAAGCTATCGCCAGTTATTCTTGTGAAATTTTAATTTCATTGGGTATGTACTATTTCATCCTTAATTTCCTATGCCATTTTGATGTTTTCGCTGCGAATTTTAAGCATCTTTAGGTGCTTTACCCTTGTTTGTCAATGAGGTTTCAAGGATTTCAAAATATATTTTTCTGAAATTTAGTGTCATATACAATTTATCGTGAATTTGATGAAACGTCTATTTATAGGAAAGACCAACTGTCTGCAGTACAATTCAGCTCAATTTAGCAATCTACCGATATCATTTTGTGAACAACATTGGTATTTTTTTTTATTGAAATAGCTTGTCCTCCGGTCTCTGTATTACGTATTTCACTTTTGGTTAGTGATGGGCTTATTCGAATGAAAAATAACCGGTTATCCGGTTATTGAAATAACCTCTGTAACTCGGTTTTCGTTCCAAGTATTCGAATAAAAAATAACCGCATTCTCATACGTACTACCTGCCGTATCTCAGCGACCTGCGAGTGATCGAAATTCTGTAAATAATACGTCATTCATAACCATAAGCAAGGCAGATTGTGCTGATTGACCCAAGTGAGGCTCGCGGCTGCTTGTTGATGTTATTAACACATTTGAGACTCCCAGTCGACCAGTTAAATTTATGGGGTCGTTCCTATTAAAGATAACGCTCTGCTGAGTATGAGATTTGCCGAAGCTGTGTTGGTATTAATTTAGAACGGCCTAAATTTTTGCTTCAAAACGCGGTTGATTATGCCTAATAAGGGCTAAACAGAAAGCGAAATAAGATTTTCCAATTAACGATTAACTGAGTTCATCTGCTATCTGCAAGTTACAATGCTGATGCAGATGACGGTGAACTGCCAACCGACGAAATCAAAACGAATCGAGAGCAAACATTTATTCGAGTGATTATTCAAATAATCATTCGGTTATTAATATCATTCGAATGCAAATAATTCGGTTATGAAAATTGTCCGGTTATGCCCATCACTACTTTTGGTCATCTCCTTTTAAAGTTTGCAACTAAATTGTTTATAGTGACACAAGATAAAGAACAATTTTTTTATGGTAGCATATCTTCATAAATCACTTCCACTCATGTCGACATGTTTTTCTTTTAATTTTTATAACCACTACAAACACTCACAAGCAGTTGAAAATCGCACTGATATTAAAATGTCTTACTCTCACTATGTTGTGGCAGTTGTTCCATATCGTAGTCAAGGTTAACTACAGAGTGATCAAAAAGAAAATTGATCACGGGAGGCAATGCAAAATATACCATGACCATTATGTACACTGCACTTTATAAAACTACATTAATTACAATTAACTGTATTCTTAGTTTAACACTGTCTAATAAACTACACAAATACGCAAAAATATGTAATTTAAACCAACTTATAGATTAAATTGATAGATAACATTGAAGTAACATGTGGATAAATTAAACAAGATGTGAAAATGAATTTTAAACATCAAAAAAATTTGAAAATTCTGTGACAACAAAAAGCATGTTACAGATTAGGCAAGTTTTATTGTTTTCAACGGTTCTCGTGATCAAGTTTTTTTTATCTCTGCATCAGTAGGTGCTCGTAGTTTCAGAATCTAGTTGTATTGTATACATTTTTATTCATTGTGAACTAATTAATAGTAGCTTGAACAGTGTTCTTGATAATAAAAAAATGTTAGATCAGTGAGCGTAACTGTGTAGTCTACAAATTATTAACATTGTTAAATGGAAGCTACAAAATTACTTTAAATTAGGAAAGAAGTCGATAATTTATTTCTTCTTTATAAGTTCTTTTGCCCTTTAGGGCGTCAAGTTAGTTTTGTTTTTGAGGTTATTCTCTGCTAGTCCCCACTTCCTTTAACCTTTTCATCCAGATTCCCCTTGACCCACCTCTTTTTTTCTTTTTCTTCCCTTACCTGTCAATTACTCTCGTCAGTATTCTTTCTGGGTCCATTCTTGTTTTGTGACCATACCAGTTCAATTGTTTGATATGTAGTTTAGTCATAATAGGTTCTTGTTTAGTCACATTGTTTCTGAGTTTCTTACTCCATGTAATTTTGTTTTTCCTGCAATTTTTCCCAAATATTTCATTTCTTTCGTGTTAATTTGGGATTCGTGTTTTTTCAATTACATCCATGATTCACTAGCATATACATAGTATTGTTCACACAGCAATTATCTTTGTGATGTCTATTTCATTTTTCTGTAATAGAGTTTTATTTATTGCATGATATATGTTCATTGCCTCTTGTGTTCTGTTCGCTATTTTCAGATCTAGGATTCCGTCGTTGACTATCACACTTATCAGGTATTCGTAGACTGTTACTTCTTCCAAAGTTTTTTTTGTTTGCACAATATTTCTCCTCTGTTTAATTTTGGTCGTTGTTTAACATTACTTTACTCTTATTTGTGTTTATTTCCATTTTAAGTGTTTTTAATTTCATAATTTTGGAAAAAAATTTGTGGCGCTTCAATAATCATGCTATTTTTTGGGTATTTCGTCCACACTAAAAAATATTGGAACATGAACATTTCTGAAGATATCTACTTCTGTATTAAAAAATTAACTTATTAAATTAAAAATTAACTAGGAGAAATGAGCCTATTTTACTGGAAATCTAGCAAAGTGCGAATAACCTCTACAGTAAACAGCTTGAACACTAATACTTGATTATATCTTTAAGCATGGATAGCTAACTATTAAGGACTACACATTACCCTTTTGCTGTGACGTAACAATTTTCTCTCTTTATGTAACTATAAAACTGGACGGAACAAAAAATCTACAGTTTTTTGTCAGGTCCGCTTTAAGTATGTTTTATAATACTGTCAATGTGACATTTGTCCAAAATGACAGTAAAATAACGCGCAATAACAAGCAAGCGAGCAAGCCTAAAATCTTATTTTAAGCATTGGGGACTTCTTTGAAGAGAAGAAACGTCGGGTTACGTAGGTCAAGAATGTCTTGGTTTGAATAATGTGCCATTTAGAGCATCCCTTACATTTAAGGTTAGGTACATATCAAATTGTTTCTAAAGTCTACTACCTGCAATCTAAATAATATTTTTGAATTTCAATGCAATATAAGACATACGTTTTAAAAGCTGTTTTGTTATTTTTGGCGTCATAGAAAAACTGTAATGTGTAGACTTTACCATATGATCGAAAACTTTTATCCTGGAGAGGGCTGTGGAATTAAAAAAAAATTAATTTATGTTGGCAGCAATCAGTAAAGGTATGTAATAATATAACCTGCACAATTTTGACAATCACTTAAGTTTTACAGAATGTTTAATACTGAACACAAAGTGGTGCTGCGTACAGAATCTCCTTTTTTATATCCTGATCTTTTTTCATATCCGTTTTTAATATTTGGTCCAACTTGCCTTCCTCCTTACTTCATGACTTTTGTTCCTTTCCGTGCTCTCCTTTGTCTGTTTTAGTGCATCCCTCTTTCTTTGTGATTTATCTGTTGAGAATTCTTTGTCACTATCCTCCATTATGCTTTCTTTTCCCCTCTTTCTCTTTAGTGTCACTAATTTTCCTTTCGACACTAATTTTCTGTGCTCATTATTTTCCAGTAGGTACGGTTCTAACCTATCTGACTGCTTGTTTTCGCTGAATTATTTATTTTCCCTATTTATTAATCTATATGATGTATACTTGTCGTAGTACCCTTAATTTACTCACTGTTCACATTAGACGTAAAAATGT
Source organism: Agriotes lineatus (assembly GCA_940337035.1). Lineage (NCBI taxonomy): Eukaryota > Metazoa > Arthropoda > Insecta > Coleoptera > Elateridae > Agriotes > Agriotes lineatus. Next base: position 53,073 of record CALNHX010003456.1, on the reverse strand, counting down.
GCGCTTGATTTCTGAATCATTACCATTCTGATTACACTACTGGTTGGCTAGGGCTACATAGACGGAGAGCCAGCGACAAAAATTGTTACGTCATTCCATTAAGAAAATATCCCATGTTACTATACTCTCTTAACATCGCTGATAATTGATTTGAATGTCTGCCTGGTTTCCGGTGGTGGAGAAAGATGCAGCAGGGCACAAAGTGCTAGAAATGACAGATAAAATAAACGTATCTGGCAGTACTGAAGTGTATTGTTGGTGACATTGTCTGTGTATGCCCAATTTGAGGTTAACAGGTTAGGTTTTGTTTGTTATTTGACACAAACTGACACAAAACCTAACCTGACAACCTCGAATTTGACGTAGACTGACAGTGCTACCAACAATAAACTTCAGAACTGTCAAACATATAACAAGTATCACAGGCGACTTTTATTACAAATTTATTCGATCTCGTATTTCATTTTCTTATGGTTCTTGGGAAAAGTATCCCCAGTAGGTCATGTTAGGTTATGTGAAACTGTTTTGACAAAATGTCACGTACACTAAACTGAAAAATCATAAAAGTAAACACGTACTTTCGTTCATGCGATTTTCTTCAAAAGCTGGCTGTCGCATCTACATAGTACACAAAACAAAGTTCAAACGCCATACCTCTTTTCGTTTTTGAGATGTTCTGTTCACAGGCAGACACACAGACAGACAGAAAAATGAAAAAAATATGTTTTTTGGGTTCGGGGGAGTCTAAAACGTGAATATCTGTTGAAAACTCAATTTCGAATTTTTGGAGTGAATCCAATACTTCCTTTATTGTAAAAGGAAGTAAAAATAAAAATTGAAAATTGAGAAGAGATTGTGCAATTAAGAGAAGAGTTGAAAGGAATTTGTGTACTCCACATGAAAACCATGTTGATCACTAGTTTACCGAACGAAACTGGAGGGAGCATTGTTTCAGTAGTTAGTCAGCAAAGATAAAAACAATTTTTTCGAAAATAATCGACTATAAATTGTTGAAAAATATCTCCTATTGAAATTTAAAATCCATAAAATTTGTAAGAAGAATAGCTTTGCTGATGACCTTCAGCTGTCTGCTCACATTCCATAAAATATTGCAGGTCAGTCCCCTTGCTGTTGAAGGTTAGAACAGCCATAATGCTAACTAAATTATTTGTTTTGCTAGAAAGATATTAGCATATGGGAAAGGGCATTAAAGTATGCATTGTAGAAATAAAATACGATTTAGAGTTGTAATTCTGAAATAATGAACTAAATATTTCTATGCTCACCTGAGTTTTGTCATATATAAATGCTAGCTGAGACAGAAGAGAATGTAACTTTTCATAAATTTATTCACAAATAGTTTTATTGGGATTTTAAAAAGAAATAGTATATTGATCACTATGAAATTTAAACAAAGCAGCTTATTTGGATTTTTCTTAATGTTTGTATTAAAAAAGCAGTTTAAATAGGAAAATATATAGTCAATTAGTGAATCACTTGAGCTACGCTTCGCTAATTACACAATTTAATTAAATTAAATATAATTTAATTTTACTTTACTTTTTCGTACTTTTTTTTTTATAAAAACCGGCCTGCGATCTAAGTCTAAAAATTAGCAACATTTTAAGCTATCATTCAATTTAAATCGGTCCAGTATCTTCGGAGGAGATAGCGAACAAAGATACATACAAAGAAAGAGACCACCGATTTTATGGTATAGATAACTCCAATTTAACTATTTTACAAAATCAAACATAAATCGATGCAAGTGTAAAAGTTGTAAAGTTATAAAGGATTGCAATAGTTATCTCCCTGTCTAAAAGCAGAATTTACATCAGAAGGTGCAGTTGTAACCCATAAAATTGGGTACACATAAACAACTCTAGTGACAATATTTATACATTTTGGTATCGTTTTAAGTTTCTGTACTCCTAAATTACAGTTACCTGTAATTTTATTACTGTTATGCAAATTACAAATTAAAAAAAACGATATAGTTACAATATGAATAATTAAATTTACAAAGAATGCATACCAACAAAATAGCTATTAACATATCTAGGAATGTTAGGACTATCATAACTGCTGCAGTAGCGAGGATTTTAAGACATCTAAGGTCCCTTTCAGACGTAACGACTTTTCGCCGTGCATTCCAAAGATGCGCCGTAGAGCACACGACTTTTCGCCGTGAACATGACTGCATGATATGGGCCGTGTTTGTATATCGCTAGACAGCTTGTAACTTCATTAATAATAGATATTGAAAAACTTCTTTCTTGTATTCAGCCTACAAATTGTCATAAATCAGTTTAAGTCATGGCTTTCTATTTTTGAGACACGACTTTGGTTTTTTTAATGGAACACCCCGTATATTTGTACATATTTGAAATCAGCATAAAAATACTTTGACAGATGCTCAAATAAAAATTTTAGAACTCATTATTTTTTTAAAATAAAAAAAATATTTAGTTCAAGTAGGCCATAACTTACACAAACTTATTAAACATTGAACAAGGAAAGCAAAAGAAACTTCACTTGGCTTCAGATATTCCTCTTGGCCGAATTATTGCATCAAACACACTAAAACCATTTAAAACTTTGTTTTTTAAATGGAACAATATGAGTTTCATTAAACAGTTGTAAACTACAACAAAAAACTTTCCAACGATGATCCATATTCGCCATTTCATTTCGCCTTTAAAAAATTATTTTATTTTAAATATAATGCGAACATAATTATTTCATTTAAAAAACATAGTTTTCAATTGTTTTAGTACGTGTGCTGCGATAATTCGTCCATGAGGAGAGCCAGGTAAACTTTCTTTTGCATTTCTTGTTCGATTGTTAGTGATTTTGGGTGTCATGGACTAATTTGGGCATTTTTTAAAACAAAATAACTTTCCAAATTTTATTTTAAGCCTACTACCACAGCACTGATTTAAAATATTTAAAAATGTACAGGGTGTTCCATTAAAAATACCAAAGTCGTGTATCAGTACGCAAAAATAAAAGGTCATGGTTTAAATTAGATTACAATTTGTAGGCTACATACTGGTATTTAAAACAAAATGACGTTTTTCAATATCTCTATTATGAACGATGTTACGATTTATAAACACCCCGTATGTAGGCTTCTAATCGTATCTCACTTGTGTAATAGATGACTGAGAATGACTCACTTATATTAGAATGTTAATAGCAACATTCGAATCAAGTGCAAGAACAACTCATTAAGCGAAATACCAATATGAGAGACGCCATCTCACTGGCGGAAAGTCGTTCCGTCTGAAAGGCTCTATATACCACAATGTATATCAAGACACCGTGTACGGCACGGCACCGTGTCCAAGCTTGATAAACGCCGTGGTGTCGTGGCCGTCTCGTATGAAAGGCTCCATCTGAATCAATAGTCTTCAAAATGCACGGCACTGTGTCGTACACGGCGAAAAGTCGTTTCGTCGGAAAGGGGCCTAAGGCTGATATGTTTCATAACATCCGTGGTTTGTTCACTAGTTGATCGGTTGCAGTATGGTAATGGTTGTCATGTACGGTAAAGGAATATTACCGTACAGATACAATTATGACTTAGTTACCAGCCTATTTTTGTATATGTAAACAAAGGCTTAAGGAGGTTGGGGCAATCCTGTGCGGGACGCGACGTAAGGGGGTTGGCCTGTGGTAAATGCATATACTACGGCAGGCATTGCCAACTTCAGAAAGACAAATAAAGTATAATGTTTTTCTCATTTTTGAGTACATAGTAAAGATGAATGTATGGTTTTTAAATATTTTTTACGATTTTGTACCTGTAATAGCAATGAGAAACTATTTTTTACAGACAAAATGTAGTTTCGAATTGAATAAATTAAACGCTGAAGTTTGTCAACGTTGCCAGTCGTTTGAATGAAACTTTTGCTTGGCACTACTGCTCTTATGGCACTCTAACCTATAATACGCTGTCAACAATGAGTTGTTGCATCGGAAGAAGCTGCGTCAATCGTGCATGCTTCTAAACGCGCATAAAGCCGCGACGAAATTGTGCAAGATAGCTTGTCGCACGGAGTAGAAGGCCGGAGAATCGTTGACATTCCGGTGTTAGCCAAAAACTTGAAATGCCTTGTCTGCGACCAAATTTTGTCGTTATCGTGCATAGAAAATGAAAGCCGCCGTGGTCTGGCAAGTGTCTTCAAAATTCGATGCCATGTCTGTTTGACAGTTCGTACTGTGCCAACGATTGGTTACTCTTATTCTGACGGCTATGTTCAACGTAAAATATACCACGTTAATTCTAAAGCTGTTCTTGGGGAGTAGCAAGTATTCAATTAATCCGACATACGTATTTCGCTTGCGCATGAAGCGCCGAGAAAGCTGACACCCGTATTCATAGTTGTTCGCCGGCGACTCGCCGGAGTTTCGTTATGAATAGTATGTTGGCGGCACTGTACGTCTATGTCAAATTCGATGTTAGCAGGTTAAATTTTGTGTCAATTTCTGTCAAAAATGACCTGATAACCTCGAATTTGACAAAGACGTACAGTGCCGCCAACATACTATTCATAACGAAACTCTGGCGAGTTGCCGGCGATCCGCTGGCGAACGACTATGAATACGGGCGGACTTCGCAGCGTTGCCGCATAAAAGTGACAGGCAGGCCGACCGGAGCCATTTTTAGTGCACAACGATATATTTTTCACTAATGCAACAAATTCAGCGAGTGAATCGAGTTCAAATTTTACCAGTGTCTTCGGAGAATATTGCATTTGGTTGTGCAAAGTGTTTCATCAACATTTCTTCGTTTACTTTTTTTTTTTAACCGTCCCGAAAGTTTCCGCCCATAAGAGCCCATGTATTTTTACACAATTTTACGATTTATTTTCTCCTAATCTGACGAGACAATTTTCTTCAAATTTATAGGGGAGTTTTTAAATGCACTTTTCTACAGTATATATTTTTTTTACGATTTTCTATTCGTCAAGTACGTAACGCCCCAACCTCCTTAATATCCTGAAACCGATAAATGATATTAATACTTTGTAATGTCGCCACGGTTTGCAATTACAGCTTGCAACCTATCTGTCATGGAAGTTGGCAAATTTCTGACATTCAGAAAATAAATTGTATTTATTAACTGACACATATGAACATGTTCTTATGGAAAAAATACAATTTTTCTCTTACTTTAGTAGAAAAAATTCTGGTTCAAAATATAAAACACCTTTTAAACATTTAGGGCCGGTTGCAGAAAGCAATGTTAAGTCTGGTGTTAGCTAACATCGCGTCAAAGTGAACAAAATCGCATCAAATTTTGTTTACTAATGTATTAGCCATAAGCATTTGAGATTTGATTCGTTTTTGTTCACTTTGACGCGATGTTAGCTAACACCAGACTTAACATAGCTTTCTGCAACCGGCCCTTAGCGTAACTCTTGAAGATTTTTCATAATACAGCTACTTTTCTACTACACAAAATACTCCTAACTTTGATTTGCTTTCAATATAATAATATTGTTTGAGAACCTGCAGAATTCGTCACATTGATTCTCCATGGCAAATATAGGTAAAAATGTAGCGGCAACACTGTGTCACTTTTCTCACTTATAATTACACGAGAGCTTTTTTTTTGTCGAAGTACACTTGAACATTTTAATGAGAAGGACGAGTAATTTTCTCTTGCAGTTTTTTTGAGTTGAATTGCCTAAAGGCAAGGAAACTCGAACTATAAATATTAAGTTTACTTCGATAAAAAAAAGCTTGAGTGTAATTGGGTATGACAATTTAATGAACACATTTAATTTATATATTAGGTCCTTAGCAACTCTGCTGGGCTTACTAGAATTAACTAGACCGTTTTAAAAGTTAGGTTCCGTCTTGTCACTGGAAAAGTTAGGGCAAACTTTTGCCGCTGTCATAGTGACAAAAAAACGCGGCTTATGGAATTTTTAGTGTATGCATTAAATTGTCTATTTAAAAGCATTGACATATGCTCGCCATGCTGCACTCTAAGGATGGTGCAATCTATAGGCTCATCCATTTCAGACTTATGTCACAGTGTAAAGAATACAAGGTAAAACGTTCCCGGAGATGCGCAATCGTTCAGAAAGTAGAGAGGAGATGTCAACCAATTCTCAATCCATCATGGCTGCGATCATGGCATAACCGTGGCCAAGATCATATCTTGTTGCTGGCACTGTCAGTCGATGTGAAATTGGAGGTTAGCAAAACCTAACCTCGAATTTGACATAGACAGCGTCTTCAACAGTACACTTCAATACTACCATTCGTTCTCTTTGTAGGTGCATTTCTTATTGATTGAATTTGAGGCTCCGCCCACAATGCCTCCATTCTGCGGAACGTTACACTTTGTATTCTTTACACCATGCTTATGGTGGCTTATTATTTCAACGTTTGTTCGATTTTTACTGATTTAAATTGAAATCAAACCATTTGTCTATTTTCTTTTTTCTTTGTTAGACCAGTGGCCTGTTTAGTTATTTAAATCAAATATTTATTTCCTCATTTTTCTTTTTTGACGTCAGTTTATGAAAATGCATAAATGCAAGAGGTAACAGTGTTTCAGAATCTGTGTTGCCATCGCTTGTAAATTTACGTCTCGACCAAAGTACTTACAAATCACTACTTTTCTCCATATAACACAATACATTTTTTTCTATATTTTAGAAGTAACTTAAAATAAGCAAAGTTATGTAACCTTCTTTTATTCGTAGCTTCAGCGTACTTATGCGAACGCTTTGTCCGTCCGTCCGTCCGTCTGTCTGTCTGTCTGGATCGCCTGTAACTTTCGAACGGCTACAGATATCGAAATTTTGAAAGGGGGCAAAGTTGTTGCTAAAGTCCCGAGCACCTTCATGCGCTATTTGGTTTTGGCGAAAGGTGGCGATTTTCCACTTTGCAAACAAAATTTCCAAGCATTTTAGCACGGTGGCGGCTCGTTCACTTGGCGCCATCTACAGAACTTCGGTGGTCACGTTTTGAACTACACATTCTGGGTGCGCTATAATTCCACTTGGCGCCATCTACAGAACTTCGGTGGTCACGTTCTGAAGCTACTCTTTAGATCTGTAATTGAGCAGTTTATTATGTATTTTACAATAAGTTTGTATTCCTTTTCAAAAATGTTAATTCTTTGTAAGCTGATTCGATCTACATGCTCACTTTAATAGCCTATACAGACTACGAAGCTAGAGAGGGAGCAGTATAACTGTACAAATGTTGCAGTCATAGGTACTGTGAAGGGTCACCTACAAAATAAGGTTCAAACCCTCCGAAAGGTTGTGCTAACTATTCAGCTTAAAAATAGAAACTGAATGAGTATGATGTGCACCTTCTTTCTATGTTTCAAGATGTATTTTAGAAGTTACAACATGTTTAGCATTCAGTAAAGTTATACTCACATTGGTTATGGTGGTTTTCTGTTTCTCTAAAGCTTGTTTAACTTACAATGTTTGAAGTAGGGATGTCGTACCCGGTCTAAAATCAAACCCGGGTACCCGAAAACAGTACCCGGGTACCCGAAGATTTTACATTTTGCCTTATTATTTTCTGGCGAATGAAAATATTTCCATACAGGCGATTTTTTTATGACATTGTTTCCTTATTTGTTCGTACTTTTGTAGTTTTATACAATGTTCAAGCTCTATGATCTACGCATTTTAACACCGCGAGTTTTCAACTGAACTACCTACTCGCCAATTCAAACTGCAAGTCGTAAATATTTTCACACTTCTAAGTGCTATCAAATTCAAGTACGTGACTTTTTATCTGAAATTTTTAGCAACATCAACATCACACAGAGGATGTTTATGTTACTTCAACCCATACTACCGCGATTTAATGGTACTATTGACGGGTTGAATATTTCTGTGAAGCGGATTTATTGCCTTATATGAAACAAGAATCAACATTATGTGGTATGGGATGGGTTGATTCTTGTTATTACTGCATTGTTGTTTTTTTCTAAAGCTTATTTCTATTGTTTTTTAGTTTTTATCATCTTCTCCGAAAGAGGCTGGGCATTACATAATTTACTAGTCGGGTACCCGGGTCCTGAAAATATACCCGGGTTGACTATTACCCGGGTCGGCTCGGGTACCCGCCGACATCCCTAGTTTGAAGGTCACTTCTTTTGTGTCATTTGTTTTTACTATGATTTAAAGCAACTATTTTTTAAATTGACCACCCAATTTAAATCCTGATCTCAGCTCAACTATGATTGACATACAAATTTACGGAAAATAGTTTTTTCTATAATAAGCATAAACAATAGAATTTGCTGCTTCAAGTATGACATTTGCAACTCGACCATAGGGAGTAACTTTTTCACTCGTGAAAAAAGTATATCATTTTGACATTAGTAATGACAACTAAACAGTTTTGACATTTTAGTATAGAATTGTAAATATTAAATATCATCTCATTTGAAAATCGATCACGGTGTAAACGGAAACGTCATACATGTGGAAAAGGCAATGTTAAAATTACGAGGGATCAACACTGGCTTTGACTCAAATAAAACATGAATGTTTTTTTAACATAATAGTACAAACCTTTTGTTTGTTTTGACATTGATCCGAATTTATTTTTAAAATATTAGTTCTCAGCATTTCATAAAATGAATAAACTATTTATAAATTTTTTTTTTTTTTTGTATTAAGGGCAAATGATTTTGCCGGTAAAAATGTAGGAAAGCTTTTTTGTTTTGGCAATGTCACTCGACAAACTAAATTAGTTTGTCGAGTGACATTGCCAAAAAACAAATCTTGAGTAAAACATTTTCCAAGCAAAATCATTACCCTGAAATACATTTTGTGGACTATTTCCCAAATATGGGTTTATTTTGTATTAGTATGTAATGAATATGACATTTATACTGATGCACAATGACAGTTTAAATGACGTTTTGGAAATATTGATTAAAAAACTACATATTTAGCGGGGTTGCCATGGATACAAGTGGTAAAAAAAACTGATTAAATCCCAATTCAAAATTTTTATTTTTTTGCCGCTATAAAAACATGTAATTGGTTGAATGTTGAAAAATCATGGCATTTGATTAGATAATAGGAGATGTGGGAAATAGTCCGTTATAATACTATAAGTACTCAAAGTTATGTCGATTATTTTTGTGGTAGTAGGTGTCACGAAGGTCCATTGCTCGACAACTCGTCCTATTGCAGACGCAACGGACATGAGTTATACCACCCCAAATATAGTCATCTAACTTCGACTACGAATAGTATCTGGAGGACTATTCAGGGAACCAAACCTATTTTGCAAATTAGAAAGACTCAACATTTAGTTACACATGTTAAAAAACAATTTGTGTAAACATCTTCAATAAATATTTTAATTTGTTAAAAATAGTCACTTGGGTACTAGTATAATAGTTGCTGCAATTCGGTACTAGCACAATAGTCACTACAATTTATTTTGATTGGCTATGAAATGCAAAATCTGTTGTTTTGACAGATAATAGGTGAACTGAAGAGTAAAATTTATTTGATGTAACAAAGCTTAATTAACCGTTGGCATGGTAAAACAAATAACGTTGCTATGTTACATGACCACAAATATAGTCGATCCTTTGTAATGTTAACATTGCCTTTTCCCTATGTACGTACGACATTTCCATTTATATTGAAGTAATATTTTAATTTCGATTTTCAATACTGTCGGATAAATAGTTGTGCATTTTTTTGTAACTTATAATTGTAGGATTGTCTTAGTATGTTGTTTTATTGTTATAGTATCTTTATGTAGTATTGGTACAGGGAAATATTGAAGTTAACGTTTTTAATTATTATACTTTTTTTTTATAATTAGATATATCAACATTGTGTAATAATGCATTGTTTTTGAAAATTATATTATAACTTATTATTTAAACTGTTTGTATTTAAATGAAATTTTTATTAATAAGCCAATTATATTTTTAGATTTTACAACAACCAGTCGTCATTTGTACATGGTGGGTTAGATCCACCAAATCGCGAAACCAGTCCTATGATTGGACAAAAACAAATACACCAGAAAATACAACAACTAAACTTTCGCGATTGTCATGCCAAAATTACGCAAGTGGATGCCCAGGCTACTTTAGGAAATGGAGTTGTGGTTCAAGTCACTGGAGAATTGTCGAATGCTGGCCAACCTATGAGACGTTTCACTCAAACATTTGTGCTTGCTGCTCAAAGTCCCAAGAAGTACTATGTCCATAACGATATCTTCCGCTATCAGGTATAGTATTTGTAGAAGCAAATCTTTTGTTGTTTTGGTAGTACAAGACTAAAAATAATAACTTCGAGACTAATTTATCTCTTATTATGTCATTGCATTTTCTTTGGAATGTAACGACTCAACTAATAACATCACCCAATACATAACCACAACTTTTTATTGTTAGCTATAATTTTTTATTTTTCTATTAGTTACAATTGCTACTTGTACAACTAGTGATGAAAGCGATACACTTTCTTATGAGTTTGAAGGTTGATGGTTGACAGCGAAGCCGGATTATATTATTTTCTTTGTATTATAATAAAATAGTTAAAAGTATTACTTTTATGATTTTTTTGTGTACTCTGAGCTCATAAACATGTTAATAAATAGAAAATTTCTTTATACTTTACCATTATTTTAGGACGAAATTGTATCTGACGACGAATGTGAACCAGAATCGCGCTCTGAAACGGAAGATGATTTGGTACAAGAACGGCCAGTGATGAGTGAAGTGTCTCAGATTGCGCAACAACCCATTTCGTATTACAATCCAACCACTGCTCCTTTGCAACCTAATCTTGGCCCAGTATCGCATCATCACGGACAACCACCTACGAGTCTGGCTCATGTCTTGCCCCCACAACCTGTTGCTACGGTCAATGGAGCTCTGCACCCGGATGATATAAATGTCATGTCAGGTATGTTGGCAGTAGTAGCTTTAGATTTGTACTGTTAATTGAAAATATAAACATTAGATGTAGACCAAATTACAATATGTGGTTAAATAAAGCAAAAGAATGTCATATAAGGGTTTGAAAATACTGTCTTGAATTAATTTAATATTATATTTATCTGTTATAATAAGGAATGTTTCCATCAAAAAAATTTAATTTGGGACATATTTCACATTTAATAATACAAAATCTTTTATAGTTGAATAGTATCAGGGTATTCACACAAAAACAATTGGCCATAGGTAGCAGCGATAGAGTGATGACAGTAATGATACTGATTTTGTTATTTTAATCAAAATGCTCGAACATAATATTCAACAAAGATGTTGCAGCCCTTGATTGTTCATATAATAATAAATCTACTTCAACTTTCTAGCTGGACAACTTCCTCAGCATGTACCACCTGTGCAGGGGCAAGGTTTGGGAGCTCCTATAACGAATTTACAACCAGGATTAACGCCTTCAAGCCCACTGACTGCCCCAGAGGAAATTCAACCACCCGCAGAAGAGTCTCCAATAGATGTTGCCTTGGAAAGTAATTATGTTGTTAGTCAAGATGTATTGGATACTCAGGAGTTTAATCAAGATGCAGGTTAGAAATTAATAGTTTATATGGACATCCGGTGATTATACGATGTTTTCGCATTATTACAGTGAAAACTAATAACTGAGCTTAGGCATTTTAACAAGATATTATGATAGTGGCATAATGCAGCGACATAAAAAATTATTGCAGTGACCTTTATTTCATATAACTATTATTTGATACTAAGCTGTCAGTGATTACTGCAATGCGTTTTTTATGTTAATGCTGTTCTATTGAAAATATCTGTTAATAATACAACAATTCATTTAAAGTACAGTGGCTATATTAATGACAGTGTGGCCAGGTTTGGTCAACTTTCTGAATGCGTGACGGGTCCTTCTCTAAAAAATACTATTCCACATTTAATATGGGTGTTCAACCTCAATGACAGCTTAAATAGTTGAATCGCGATAGTGTAATGTGTCTGTACAGCCTCCTATATATGACATCTAGGACGATTTGGGTTTTCATATGCTGCCTGTAGAAAAATTGCTCAAAATGGCCGCCATTTGGAATCGGACACGCTGTCCTTATAGTCACTGTAATTTAAAGCTGTCACCATCATTAATTTCAAAAGAAGGCCAATTAGTCCACTCACTAGGTTATTTTTGCTTGAAAGTGAACGGAAATTTGAAATATCCTTTTTGGGATGTTTTGGGAGCCCATGAAAGCTTTATTTCAAGTTGCGCACCAAGATTTTCTGTGTGTTATTTTTGTCATCTTGAAAGAAAGGTGTGTTTGATTTTTTGCTATAACTCTGTTCCCGTTGATGCTACATGCAAATAAGGTGGACCTTTTTTTAGCACTTTTAGTGCTCTACAATTTATGCTCTATTACTTTTCCACGTGCAAATGATATGTGTTGAGATATCGACCGCAAAGGGAAAGCGTGAAGAGGTTGAGATTTATTTTCACACTTCTGCGCTTGTGTTTCGTTTCTCGTCCTGTTTAGCACAAAATTAGTTATCAAACTTGTAGAGCTTAAAATACCTGTAATTGGACCTACAACAAATTGAATTTGACTAAAATTACGACTTTTAGAGCGGACCAAAGTTGTCAAGTCGCGGTGTAATATTGATTTCCTGTATCGTACTACTATATAAATGGCATAATAAACTATTGCAGTTTTAGAATCGGGGCTATGACACAACGCCCACTGGTCACAAAGCCCAACTCAGAATTTGGTCATAACGCCCAACTTCGATTCAGGTCACAACGCCCAACTTGTCACAACGCCCAATTTTGATTTTGGTCACACCGCCCAACTTGGTCATAACGCCCAAAAGCGATATTGGTCACAACGCCCAACTTGGTCACAACGCCCACCGACGCCTGTTATAGGAGAGAGCTATCGACGCCACTTAAACCACTGTTTTGGTCATAACGCCCAACTTCAATTTTGGTCACAACGCCCAACTTGGTCACAACGCCCAATTTCGATTTTGGTCACAACGCCCAATTTGGTCACAACGCCCAATTTCGATTTTAGTCACAACGCCCAACTTGGTCACAACGCCCAATTCCAATTTTGGTCACAACGCCCAACTTGGTCACAACGCCCAATTTCGATTTTGGTCACAACGCCCAACTTTGATTCTGGTCACAACGCCCACTTTTGATTCTGGTCACAACTCCCAACTTGGTCATAACGCCCAAGTTTGAATTTGGTCACAACGCCCAACTTTGATTTTGGACATATCGCCCAGGCGGCACAGAAAGTAAGAAAAATGTGTATCTAAAATGAATAATAATAAATTAAACTTTTAAGATGAGGTAATAGGTACGAAAATTTTCAAGTTCCCGTAAGTAGTATTAATATTATTTATTTTTCATAATAATTCAGTGGCGTAATGCGTTGTCCGAAAAGTTTCTAAATTCGGATTATAACATATAAAGTTGTATTTTTTATATGGAACTCAAAGTTAGCTGTGGCATTATGAGAAAGATGATTTTCTCTCATTTCAGTGACATATGTCGTATGGGATCGAATTATTCATTTTCACTACTTTATAACAACAATTCACAATAAATTTTTAATATTTTGTCATTTTCTAGTTGAAAACTTGTGCCATTTAGAATATACGTGATTAAACAGAGTTTTGCGTTGTTTTAATTCCACCGTTTGATTGACAGAATTAATCACGTATGATTGTTGCTTATAATATTATAGTGTCCTTCATATATCCATTTATCAGAACATTTTATTGTCCATTAAAACCTCTGCAGTTTCTCAAATTAAAAATGCAAAATGTCCTACTTCTATACGAAGGAGGTTCGAAAATATGAAAATGATTGAAGAAAAAAGTACTCTTATTTTTCAAAATACACAAAAATGTTAATTGGAAGTATTTGTTACAACATATCTATTAATTGTTATTTGGTCCGTTTGATATTAAATTATTTAAAAATTTGACACAAAAATGAAATTTGTTTGCACTGATTTCGAATCACGTAATATCCTGGTTGCTAAGTGAGGGGAAACTCAGGTTAGACAGTACACGTTTATCGTATCCGTGGATAATTTCGAGAAAAGCTGAATGGTTTAAAGCAAAATGGGCTACCGTCTTTTGTTTCGAGTTATAAACAAAAATTGAATTTTTAAATTTTTCGTTTTTTGACAATATCTCGCTTATTATAAAAATAGATAAAAGTAATTTTACGTTCTTTTGGCACCTTTTCGATACGAATGCGGTGGGTAGTCAGTTATTCAAAAAAAGTTTTAAAATTCTAGTTATACCATAAAATTGTATTTTTGTAGAGGAAATCCATAGTTGTATGTAGTATCAATGAGTAAGAGGTTTTTTTCCCATTCCAGTGTTATATATCATAATATACAGATTGGTGGCGGAAAATGTGAACATAAGTAATCAAATGTGTGTGAATACAGTTTATGGACTTTGTATGCGTTAGGCATAAACAGACCTATATGCGATTAACATCTAGTATCGCAGAATCAAAAGGTTTTGTTTTTAGGAAACACTGAATTCTAAGATACTCGATTTTTAAATCATATATGTCTACTTCTGTCTAACGCATACAAAGCCCATAAAATGTATTCCTAGCTCAATGGACTGCCTATGTTCACACTATCCACCACCAATCTGTATAATATAACATATAGGTACTGTCCCTCATAAATTTGTAACACATGGATTTTTTATCATCTATTTATCAGAGTGTTTTATTCATGATACAAGTTTTTACATCTTCTCAAACTAAAAATACACTTGCCAAAATGTAAATATATTCGTATACAGGGGAGGTTCAAAATATGAAAATGGTTCAAGAATAAAGTACCGTTATTTTTCAAAATAGACAAAAATGTTATTTAAAGAGGTTAAAAGTAGGTGTCAAACATAAAGTCACAGTTACTTACTCCGAAATTTTTTTTTCTGGTTTCTCCTATTTTTCTCTTACCACGCTGTGTATTACTAAATGAAATACTTCAAAGTTAACTTATCAACGGATACGATAAACGTGTATTGTCAAACCTGAGTTTCCCATCACTTAGCAACCAGGATATTACGTGATTCGAAATCAGTGCAAACAAATTTCATTTTTGTGTCAAATTTTTAAATAATTTAATAACAAACGGACCAAATAACAATTTAAAATCAATTATAATTTTTTCCGTTGATCGTTTATTTATGGGTTTCATTAGTGTATAGAGAATCGTCTATTAATGACCCTTATTAATGAATAATTTTTTATCAATAAACGATTTTAAAAATCTGTTAATGTTGGTGGAACTGTAAGTCTATGTCAAATTCGAGGTTAACAGGTTAGGTTTTGCTTCAGTTTTGACACAAACTGACTCAAAACCTAACCTGCTAACCTCATATTTAACATAGACTTACAATGTCACCAACATAAACAGTGCCAACCTAAAAAAAAAATCACAACCATTTATGCTCACCCGGTACCATTAATGTCAAAACTTTAAGTGTCAAATTAGATTTTCTTCAAATTAATAATGTACGATCAACGGAAAAATATTGTAACTAACTCGTGTATGTTAATCGGCCATTAATAATATGTACAATTAACGCGCCTCGCTGTCGCTCGCGCATTAAAATGTCTCGATTATTAATCGTTCTCATTAAAATACTTGTTTGTTAAATAACTATTAATAGATATGTTATAACAAATACTTCCAATTAACCTTTTGTGTATTTTGAAAAATAAGAGTAAATAAGAATATTTACATTTTTTCAAATGCATTTTTAATTTGAGAAACTGCAGCTGTTTTAATGAACATTAAAATGTTCTGATAAATGGATATATGAAGGACACTATAATATAAGCAACAATCAAACGTGTTTAATTCTGTCAATCAAACGGTGGTATTGTAACAACGCAAAAACTTTGTTTTAATCACGTATATTCTAAATGGCACAAGTTTTCAACTAGAAAACGATGAAATATTAAAAATTGTGAATTTTTGCTATAAAATAGTGAAAATGAATAAATCGATCCCATACGACATGTCACTGAAATGGCAGAAAATCCTCTTTCTAATAATGCCACAGCTAACTATGAGTTCCATATAAAAAATACAACTATATATGTTATAATCCGAATTTAGAAACTTTTTGGACAACGCATTACGCCACTGAATTATTATGAAAAATAAATAATATTAATACTACTTACGGGAACTTGAAATTTTCCTACCTATTACCTCACCTTAAAAGTTTAATTTATTATTATTCATTTTAGATACACATTTTTCTTACTTTCTGTGCCGCCTGGGCGATATGTCCAAAATCAAAGTTGGGCGTTGTGACCAAATTCAAACTTGGGCGTTATGACCAAGTTGGGCGTTGTGACCAGAATCAAAAGTGGGCGTTGTGACCAAGTTGGGCGTTGTGACCAATATCGCTTTTGGGCGTTATGACCAAGTTGGGCGTTGTGACCAAAATTGGAATTGGGCGTTGTGACCAAAATCGAAATTGGGCGTTGTGACCAAATGGGCGTTGTGACCAAATCGAAATTGGGCGTTGTGACCAAGTTGGGCGTTGTGACCAAAATCGAAGTTGGGCGTTATGACCAAAACGGTGGTTTAAGTGGCGTCGATAGCTCTCTCCTATAACAGGCGTCGGTGGGCGTTGTGACCAAAATTGGAATTGGGCGTTGTGACCAAAATCGAAATTGGCGTTGTGACCAAATTGGGCGTTGTGACCAAAATCGAAATTGGGCGTTGTGACCAAGTTGGGCGTTGTGACCAAAATCGAAGTTGGGCGTTATGACCAAAACGGTGGTTTAAGTGGCGTCGATAGCTCTCTCCTATAACAGGCGTCGGTGGGCGTTGTGACCAAGTTGGGCGTTGTGACCAATATCGCTTTGGGTGTTATGACCAAGTTGGGCGTTGTGACCAAAATCAAAATTGGGCGTTGTGACCAAGTTGGGCGTTGTGACCAGAATCAAAGTTGGGCGTTATGACCAAATTCTGAGTTGGGGTTTGTGACCAGTGGGCGTTGTGTCCCAGGCCCCTTAGAATCATTATACTTTATCAAATAGGCTGTAATAGTAATTTACGTACAAGACTGGAAAGTAGTGTT
Organism: Agriotes lineatus; assembly: GCA_940337035.1. NCBI lineage: Eukaryota > Metazoa > Arthropoda > Insecta > Coleoptera > Elateridae > Agriotes > Agriotes lineatus. Next base: position 35,957 of record CALNHX010003456.1, on the reverse strand, counting down.
TTGCAGGTCGAACCAAGGGAGATCTGCAAAACACTTTCCGGTCGTGTATCGTACAATATTGTTTTTAAGATATCCGAGTTCATACTTTTAAACTTGCAAATTCACTTTCAAAAACTCAAAAAAATTGTGACATTATTTGACTTATCTATAACACAAACTTGTTTCCATAGTAACGAAGGCATCAGGGACCAGCAAAAGCTTATACCGGTCCTTGATGCTTGTTATCCGATCTTGACCAGCAAAACATTACTTTCTGGCAAAAAAAATTCTCCAGAAACTGCATATTTTCTGGTCGGTTATAAAAAAATAATATATGATTGTATATTACTAACATTTTGTAACTAACTATTTGGATAATTGTTACTACTTAAAGTATTATACTAAACTGCTGGACAAAATTATCGCATCACAAAAGAAAATGTTCTTAATGAAAAATTTAGCTTTCAGAATATTTTACTGTGATGCGATAATTTTGTCTAGCAGTTTATTTGTCGGTTTTGAGTACAGAAGTGAAGTTAAATTTTTTGCAACTGTAAATAGTTTTTGCATTTCAGAAAACATAAATTAGATATCATATCTTATAACAGTGACATATGTACTGGAGGCTCGGCTTGTAAGTGTACGTAGTAGCATGAATAATGATTAGTAGTAAATAGGGTTGATAAATTGTGATTTTTTTTTAAATAAAAAAGAATATATTTTTAAATTGAATTTTTTAAATTTGAATCAAATATGTATTTTCTTATTTATCTGTATGTATTTCAGTTTATGAAAATTCACGTACACTAATAAGTTAATTCGTAGATGCACGAGGTAAAAGTGTTTTCCAGAATCAGTGTTGTCACTGCTTTTAAACTTAAATCCCTACCAAAGTATCTAAAAATCCCTACTTTTTCCTATACAGCAGAATGGACGATTTTTCTACTGAGTGACTATAAATGCTTTTCATCAAGTTTCTTTTGAAATATTTGTTGTATGAATAATATGTTGGTGGCACTGTAGGTCTATGTCAACTTCGAGGTAAGCAGGTTAGGTTTTGCATCAGTCTGTGTCAAAACTGACACAAAACCTAACCTGCTGACTTCGAATTTGACAGTGCCACCAACGTATTCATACGTTTGAATTTCTACAGCTTTTTTAATACACGTGTATTTGGTTAGTCTATTACCAGACTAGTTTTATGTTTTTGTTTTCATGAATGAAACGCCTTCGGTGAACAAAAGTTGGGAAAAGAGAACGATAAAATTGATGCAAATATTGCATTCTTTGCCTGTCGAAAGTAAAAAAAAAAAAGGAGGAAAATTATATTATGCATCCCTCTTATGTATTTACTTTCTGTTTATAGTATTATCGACTGAACCAAAGACATATGCTACCCTTCTGAAATCTGGCAGTGGTGCTGGTTACTCTACTGTCCCTCCAGTGAATACAGTTTTCAATCCACCTCCAAAACCATTATCACCCGTAAGTCTGCAACTTTTATGTATCATTCTTTATCAGAATAAGAAATAACCAATCACACATTTTAATATATACAGAAGATGCTATAGTGCGGTGTCATTCTCTTATAGTCTTCTTACCTTGTTTATGCAGGGTGTCTGAAAAGTGTGGAATATATTAGACGTCTTCCATGTATGGAATACATACATTGATTGTATCTCTCGGTAAATATCCATTGTATAAAAAAAGCTGTTGTGTATTTATCTTTCTTTTATAGGACAGTATTTAATGATAATTTATTTATACAGGGTGTGCATAAATTAATTTTGAAACTTGACATAGCATTTTGAAGAGTTTTGAGTCGAATTTATTACCACAAAAATATTCAATTGATCTTGAAGAGTTCTTACGAGCCATTTTAAAGAATTGTTTAAGTGAAACATTGTATTGATGGCTTTGTGTGGCCAAACGAGGACCAGTCTAGCATTTTTGTAGTAATATTTTCCTCTTAAAACTTTCTCAAGAGTGGCACTACTAATTTATTTATATACACCCTCTATAACAAAAGTACAACTAAAACAATGACTCAATCAAAGCAAATTTTTGGGAAAAATATAAATTGCTTACAAGATTAAACAATCATTAATCCACTACCTCAAAAAATATTCGAGGTACTTGTTATTAAATAAATTGCACATGTTTCGTATGTTCTTTTTCCATATCCCATCATCGTTAAAGTTTTAGTATGTTTTTAATGTATTTCAGAGTCATTCATGTTTAATTTTTGTTAAGCTTATTGAACTCGCTTAAATCTAAATTAAATCAGTAAGTTTTTCACTTGTAAGTTCTTTATCTTGATATTTCTAGGCCGTAGTCAGTAACATCGGCAAATAAAAGCGATCACAGGTGTCTACATTAATGTTAAATCAAAATAAACTTGCCAGTACTTTTCGATTTCTCTCAAACGTTTAGTTAAGTAAGTGTATTAATATTTTACATTGTTGAAAAGGAAAAAGATATTAAATGAAGATACCTTGTGATTTACAAATATTGCCGTGTGATAGAATGGATATTTACTGAGATATATAGCATATTCCATACTTTTAGTATATTTTATATTTATTTTTTGTTTGCAGCCATTGACCCAAAATCGGTATGAAAATCGTGATATCCCAATGACAACTGCACAAGTTGGAAATCAGACACCTACCTCCCTCGGCCAGCGTCCCTCTATTAATCGTGGGGCACGAAACAGTCAACCACGTGTTCCAAGACAGGATTCCCGGAACACACCAAGTGGAAAAAATAATTTTGCCGATGATGGGGTTAATTTTGGTACGTTAATCTGAATTTATTAGATATCGGTCTAAATGTAAATTATGTAAATCAAATTTTATGTATTTTATCAGATTGCGGATTGATTTTAAATACTTCCAATTTGTATAAATTAAGATCTGCTTCTCTCGTAGTATTAATTATGTGCTGCATTATTTCAATTATTGTTTGTGTCAACAGATGATCGCAGAAAATCTCAAGGTCATGGAAACACCTCGTTCGGAGACAGTCATCAATTATTTTTAGGCAATTTGCCACACAGTGCAACAGAAGAAGAACTACGAGAAATATTTCTGAATTCGGAACTATTGTGGATTTACGAATTCACAGTAAATCAGGTGCCAAGGGGACCTCATCAGGTCCGCGTGCGCCACCCAATTATGGCTTTATTACATACGAAAATCAACTGGCTGTTCAAAATTGTCTTGCAGCTAAGGTATGTTGAACATGTTACATAATAGCTATTTATGTTAAAGTACGAAATTAAGGACTTTTTTGGACGAGCTACAGTTTATGGCCAAGCAAGCGCATCGTCGTGTTTAAAAGCTTGCGCTGCAAAATACATATAATTGTGATGTAAATAACTATTTTGTGTCTATCAAGCACATTGTAAGCTAATTTAACTAGCTTTAGTACAACACTGAAGAAATAGTTGTTTTATTTTTCATCTGCTTTCTTCAACTTTCTCTGCAACTGTATTAATTGCTATTGAGTTTTAGTACTCGACTGAGCCTAGCGGATTTTGTTTGTCTTTAGGTCTGTTGATGCTTTCCAAACTGCTCTAATAATTTTATTGTAAATGTGAAGCGCCTTTTTAGCATGGTTTTGTAATTTTTGGCCTAAGTAATCTCGAAATTAATTTATTATAATTGGTTCTCCACATTTGCCTATTTCCCTCTCACAGCTTTGATTATTTGCAGATTTGCTATCAGTAATCAAATGGAAATGTAAAGAAAGCTAATGGATATTTAATAAATCAAACATGCATAAAATATATGCATTATCACCCTTATTTTATAATTTACTAGCGGACCCAAGAGACGTTTCCCTGTCTGCTATTAGCGGGTTCAGCAAACGTTTTTTCGATGTTTGAATTTTATATTTTTTTCATTTTAAAAATTATTGGGGGGTGAAATTTTGGGGTCGTGTTCTGATATGCGAGAAATCATAAAAAATTTTTTTTTTTAAATTTCAAAAAATGTTTAAAGAAATTTCCTAGAACCATAGATATATTAAACAAGATACAGCCCTGCGGCGACACAGTTCAAAATGACGTACCTTTTATTGCTGTCACTCTCAGTGCTTGAATTACGTATAGCGCTATGCTTTAGAGAGGTACCTTTGCTTGCATAGAAAAAATTTGTTGTGGCACTGTAAGTCTTTGTCAAATTCGAGGTTAGCAGGTTAGGTTTTGCGTCAGTCTGTGTCAAAACTGACGCAAACCTAACCTGCTAACCTCGAATTTGACATAGACTTACAGTGCCACCAACAAATTTATCAAAATAGAATTTTTTAGCGTTCCACTTTTCTATGCAAGCAATGGTACTTTGATGCGATATTCAGAGAAATTCGAACAAAATACAAGCACCGATGGAAGGATAAATCTTAATAAAAATGACTATAAGAAATGGAATACAGAATACAGGTCCTCATTTCGATTATAAATATTAATTGAGCTCTTTATTATTTCAATAAACTATGTGGCGTAATTTGAAATTTGAATGACACTTCAAAACAAAGCACTCGAAATTTGTGCGACTTACGGCTAACTAGTAAAAAGAAAAAACACATTACATGCATGGCAGAATAAAATGGAGAGATGTACCGAATTCTTTGATATGTTTTCTAAGCACGAACATTCATTTGCCGGGCATGGCTGTATCTTGTTTAATATATCTATGCCTAGAACTATATATAGGAACTCTACCTAGAACCAGAGCCAGTAGATATAGAGAGTACCGCCACGTCCGCCATGTTTATTCCTCTGACATATGCGTCACTTTGAGGTTTGTAACACAATTCCGTCAAAGTGACGTTTGTTGGCAATCAAAACTTTACTTAAAATTGGCAAGACTGTAAGTCTATTTCAAATTCGAGGTTAGCAGGTTAGTTTTTGCGTCAGTTTTGACACAAACTGGAGCAAAACATAACCTGCTAACCTGGAATTTGACATAGACTTACAGTCTTGCCATTTCAAGTAAAATTTTAGACACACCTGAATCAGTCATTGCTGGTGGGAACAAAAATGGCGGCGATAGCGGCATTTTCATGGATCAAAGAATGGCGGTACTCTCTATATCTACTGGCTCTGCCTAGAACCCGATTGCAGCGCCACCTACCGGGTCCAATTGAGGGGTCCAATGCAATAACCCACGGCCTCCTGGATTAGTGCGAAACTGACGTCTCTACGCGGCCCGCCGCATTTTAGTTCAAGGCGTTTTTTCTGATTTGTAGAGGCGCTACAGTACGTTGCGCTTGTGCCTTTGGTTGCATACGTCCACGGCCTCCTGGATTAATTTTAATCTAAAAAGTCCCGCCTACGTTACAGATAATTTATCAAAAACCCAACAGATAGCGCCAAAGTACGTTGGCCTCAGAATCACAAAAATTATGCAAATGTGGCGGGCCGCGTAGAGACGTCAGTCACGTACTAATCCAGGAGGCCGTGCAATAACCAATCAAGTTCATTTTTTGGTGAAAATTAGATATTTATGCGGTCATCTCCAGCTTGAGTTTCTCTTATCATTCTGTGCAAGAACCGCTTCATAAGACACTCTAAACGCTGTACAGATATGCTTTGGTAGTTGCCTGCTTTTCACAACTGTGCAATTCGCAAAAATTTAAGGTTACTAAATCATAAAGGTACCGCCAACTGTGCAAACATATATCTTTTGTCTCTTTTAATTTGGGATTCCTGTCATTAGTGTCTCACTCCCACTCTCACTTACTTACAATGTTCTGTCCTTTTCAATTTGGGGGAACAAAATCTTGGAATGGAATGGCGGTACCGTTATATATTTAGTGACCTTACAAAAATTATGAGTGGGCGACATCTATTATCAAGATTGAGAAAATGGATAGGGGTGAGCACGGCCTCCTGGATTAGTGCGAGACTGACGTCTCTACGCGGCCCGCCACATTTGTATATTTTTTGTGATTCTGAGGCCAACGTACTTTGGCGCCATCTGTTGTGTTTTTGATCAATTATCTGTATAACGTAGGCGCAACTTTCTAGATTAATATTAATCCAGGAGGCCGTGGACGTATGCAACCAAAGGCACAAGCGCAACGTACTGTAGCGCCTCTACAAACTATAAAAAACGCCTTGAACTAAAAATGCGGCGGGCCGCGTAGAGACGTCAGTCTCGCACTAATCCAGGAGGCCGTGGGGTGAGCAAGAAATCAGTGTTATATATACCGTTGTAGCCGAAATATTCGTTTATTTTGTTTCTTGTCAGATTGTTCCGAGTTTATTTACAATTTGTTGCTAAATAACTGTATTTATGGTGGTCGTTTACGTTATAAATCAGAAAGCAACTATATATCTACTTATAGTCTGAGCGGCGGTGACACTAAGTCTAGTGTGATAAAACTTTCAATGTCATATATATAATTCGTTAGGTCATTGATGGGGAAACACAAAATGCAGTGCTGCCACGTGTGGACCGAACGGCACTATAAAAAAATATTAAAAAAAATTTTTTTTTTCAATATCTAGTATCATAAAACTTCAGGATTCTGATTGTTCCTCGAGACAGGGAAGGGGTAGGGCTTTAAGAAAAAACAGTGCTGCCACTCCCCGAGCGAACTCTTACTAGCGGCAGCAGGGAGATAAGTGATCCCTCGGATCCTATTTTCTAGTATCTGAAAGATCATCAATTTCTGTGTAGAAAAACCGCTGCTGCCTTTTTCAGAAAGTGAAGAAAATGGCGGCAGCAGCATTTGAAAGTCGCGTTTATCGCAACCGGATTTCGCGTGTCCATTCAGTTTTACCAGCATTAATCCGTTTTTTTCGATTTGTACTAATGAAATATACGCTGACATCGTAATTTCCAATAACTTTTCAATGTTGTTGATTGTTTAAACAAATGAAATTCTATTTTTATGTAATATTTTTCTTTTTTTCCATATTTTTCATGTTTTTTTTTCATAGTTTCCATGCATTTAATTCCAATTGAGAATAAATTAATTCTATTCGTTGAAACAATACTTGCGATCATTGTTTAAACAAATTTGATTCTATCAATTATTCCAAAGTCATTGATTTTTGCGCCGCTTTTTTAGGTATTTTCGTGGTTTTTCACAGCAAGTACGAATCCGTTTCGCATTGTTTTTTATTCATGCCATTTATTTGTCACGACAGGGATTGTTGAACAAATTAGAAGTATTTTACTGGGAACAAAGATTTTTGAGCTATTTTTAAGCAGAAATTGTGTCTGCGGCGTTGATTTATTTTACCAACTTACTTTGTAGGACCCCGGCTGTGCTATTCACAAGTGGCACATTCTGATTGGCTAGAGGGTAGCAAAAGAACCTACAAAGCCCATTTGTCGGTAGTTGGTATGCTTTATGCTCACTTCCGTTTGAGAAGCGGTCAGCAACGGTCGCATCGCCTGTCCTTTTTCTAATCTCAACGTATTTTACTTCTTCAAAAAATGCTTTGTTTCGTTGACGATATACTATCATTGGCCAAGAGATAACAACGACGAGATGACAAAGGAATTTGACGCAGAAAGTTTGATTCTGACCACGAAAACTAGTGATAAGTTGCTTCCATGCTTTAATTGTTAGCTACTCCTGTAATTTTAACTTTTAATATAATACCAAATTTACTAAATGGGCAAATTGTTTGAATAATAATTCATTGCGAACTTTTCATAATCTTTGTGTTTTTTATAAACCAACATTTGTATGCATAAATCTAGAAAGAAATTAAATTCGTTTTCACAAAACGAGACTAATACTTATTTAAACACGCTTCCATTCTCTTACAGTTGGTGAAATAAATCAACACTGCAGACTCAATTTCTGCTTAAAAATAGCTCAAAAATCTTTGTTCCAAGTAAATATTTCTAATTTGTTAAAAAAATCCCTGTCCTGATAAATAAATGGCATGTTTCAATAAAACTGCAAAACGGATTCGTACGTGCTGTGAAAAGCGCGAAAAGACCTAAAAAAGCGGCCCAAAAATTAATGAACTTGGAATAATTGATAGAATCTAATTTAGATAGAACTAATTCATTCTCATTGGAATCAAAGGCTTGGAAAATATGAAAAAAAAAACAAGAGAAATAAGAAAAATTCGAAAATATCACATAAAATATACAATTTCATTTGTTTAAACAATCAACGCAATAGAAAATGTATTGCAATTTACAATGTCACGCGTATTTCATTAGTACAAATCGAAAAAGCCGGATTAATGCCGATAAAACGGAATGAACACGCGAAATTCGGTTGCGATAATCGCGACTTTCAAATGCTGCTGCCGCCATTTTCTTCAATTTCTAGAAAAGGCAGCAGTGGTTTTTCTTACACAGAAATTGATAATCTTTCAGATAATGTTTGAAATTGTATGAAGTTCGATGATACTAGAAATTGGATCTGAGAAACAATCAGAATCCTGAAGTTTTATGATACTAGATATTAAAAAAAAAAAATTAATAATTTTTTATAGTGCCGTTCGGTCCACACGTGGCAGCACTGCCATTTGTGTTTCCCCATCAATGACCTAACGAATTATATATATGACATTGAAAAGTTATAAACACTAGACTTAGTGTCACCGCCGCTCGTACTATTAAAAAGGTGCTGAAAGGACTGCTCATTTAATGATGCAACTGGCAAAACATAAAACAAGAATGATTTTAGTTCTGTGTAAATTTAAGCTTAATATTTCATTTGCCTGTCGAACAGTTTTGTTTTTTATTAGTCAAACCTTGTGCGGAAGTATGTTTTACTCAGCAGTAAGACTTAGCTGTTAGCTTAAAACAAAGAATATATTGGCCCAGTAAACATGAAATTTAAATATTATTCCAAAATGCTTTGATAAATTTGGAAACACTAGAGTAGTACTGGACTGTACTGAAATTAGAATACAGAAATTGAAATGCTTCAAGTGTAGAGTAATGTCATACTTTCATTATTAGGGAACACACAATAAAATATATTAATTGGGATATTACCATCTGGCCTAATATCATTTGTTAGTGCCTGGATATGGGGGGGGGGGGGGTACTACAGATAAAGCAATTTTAATTATGAAAATGTTATTGAAAAACTGGATTGTTACGATGCAGTAATGGTTGACAAAGGATTTTTTTTATTGAAAACTGCAACAAGCACTTAGTAAAATTAATAAGACCTAATTTTTAAAGCAAAAAAACAGTTTCAAAGAAGAAGCTGAAATTGCTCGGGCTCGAGTTCATGTAGAAAGGGTAATTCAAAGAAATTTTCAAAATTTTAAGAGAGCAATTTAACTGGTATTTAATTCCATATGTAGTCATGAAGCAACAATAACTCCTATCTCTGTTTACATTAAAGTTTACAGGAGAGGGTAAAAATTGATTGTCACTTTGGGCAAACTTGTAACACAATGTGTCTTTGACACATACATGCTATAACAGATAGGAGGTATTGAAGTTAAAATTTTAGATAGGAGGTATTGTTTTTTCCTGTTTTGCTGACATCAAATTATCTGCACATAAAAGCTATTGAAATTTTTGTCAGATAGGAGGTATTGTTACTTAACTGACGATATACTAATGATATTATAAACTACAATAGCAGCTATTGTTAACTTATCACCACCAATACTGACTGACAATAAAATACGATAATGTAGTAGGTAATTTATTTTCAGTTGTAATATAACAAGTGGAATGATTATTATCGATGATTTTTTCCGAGTTAAAACCGGAACCTAAATTTAATGAGTGCGTAGCACGAGTTAAATTTGCTGTTTCGGTTTTAACGAGTAAAAAATTATCGATCATTAATCATTACACGAATTATATTTGGAAAGAATATATAAATGAAATGCAAAATATCAAATATTTACTTTTTGGTCTTAGGTTGGCACTGTTAATGTTGGTTACCCTGCTGTCAATTTTAAGTCTATGTCAAATTCGAGGTTAGCAGGTTAGATTTTTGGTCAGTTTTGACAAAAACTGGCACGGTGCTGTTGTGCGGAAAAGGAAAATCGGACCTAACTGTAACTGTAGACTGAAATGTTTCGAAAAAATTGGTCCAGAAATGACACAAAAAAATTTTGAAGCATGTTATCAGTTGGCTTCAAAAGATTTGCAAGATGCATATTTGTATGGATGCATTAAAATAAACGAAGTATCTCGACCTATTTATTAAATTATATTTATTAAATTTTTGCAGGTATTTAGGTCAGAAAAGGGCATACGGAATATAATATTTGTAAGAAAGCCTTACTAGCATTCTATGGTATAACAAAAAATCGCATAGAACATTTGCAAAAGCACATGGCAGTTAATGTTACTCCTCCCACAGATAAACGAGGGAAACACATCAACAGACCCAACAAAATTTCGCAGGAAGTAGATGAAGAAATACGAAACCATATTTTAAGTTTTCCTAGATACAAATCTCACTATAGCAGGAAAGATAATTTACACCATTACTATCGTTCTCCACTTTTAAATGTATCCATAATGCATGAGCTATGCCTGAAAAAACATGAACCTGCACAATATCAGTTAATTCAAGAGAAACATAAAGCCAACTGTATTGTGAAATATGAGTATTTCCGAAAATATGAGTATTTCCGAAAATATTCACGGAACACTTCAAAATTGCTTTGGTAAGCCAAAGTCAGATACCTGTACGAAATGTGACAAATTAGGAAATAAAATTGTTGCATTTGATACGGAAGAAGGAAAAAAAACTTGTCATCAAGTGGGGAAGTTTTATAAAATCCAGTTATGGCTTTTTAATTTTGCATCCATGTAGGAAGCAGCGGAAAAAGTTATTTTTACATGTACAATGAAACTTTTGGAGAAAAAGAACAAAACGAGGTTATAAGTTTACTTCACCATTTCTGTAATAATTCCATCAGAGCTGAAGTTACTTCTCTTCTCGGATAACTGTGCGTCGCAAAATAAAAACTACGTTATGGTTCAGATTCTCAGCAGTTTAGTACAGCTTGATAGATTCAAGATTATACAGCACCATTACCCAGAACCAGGCCACAGCTTTTTGCCTTGTGATAGCTTTGGTCTAATAGAACTGCAGAAACGAAAACACGACAAAATATTTTTGAATATAGGAAGATTATTTTGAACTCTAGCAGAAACGTCATAACAGTGACACAGAATTTTTTTCTAAATTTTAAAGATCATCTGCAAGAGTATTTTGTCAAAAACGGAAGTAAGAAAAACAAAAAAATGTACGATACCAAATACAAAATAATATGATACCAGGACAATGGAGCATCAATTGACTGCAGTGAATCTACGGGACTTCCCATGTTTGTATCGTTTGAAATCCAGAATAAAAAGAGCCCTGAAACTTCTCTGCCTAATAATGAAGCAATGTTATATTTTGGGAAAAGGAAACTCAAGAAAAAAAAGTGTGATCATGTGATGGCCTTAGCGAAAAGTTATGTACCTCAGTGCGATCAGTGGTTCTATAACATTATTGAAGAGTACCATAAACGTTTCAAGTGTGATGATAAGCATTCTTCTGCAAGTGAATATTCAGATACTGAATAAGTGTAAACAAAAACATTAAGACTTAACATTTGTCGTTATAACAGTTTTAGTGCCATAATTTGTAACACGTATCAATAAAGTTTATTGAGTTTTCATAAGAAATAAATATTATGAATCCAGACATTAAAAAAAATTGTAAAACTTTCATTTTGAAAATACTGTGCAAAAACAGGTTAAGTCCAACAGTTTTTTAAATTTTTTTCAGCTACGGCTTGAATTCCATCATCATAGACCTAAGCACATTCTGCCTTCGGGTCACAGAAATTTATGTTTTAAGGCAAGACTTGGAACTACGCTTAATTATCCTAGGAACACTTTTGTCTATCTCCTGAAAAATTTGTTTTGATGGACTTGTCTGGTTATTGCATTGGGCTCCTCAATTGTGAATCTAAACCATCCAGGGACCCACTCAAACACACACAAAATTTCATCAAAATCGGTCAAGCCGTTTAGGAGCAGCTCAGTCACATACACACGTACAGAAGAATTATATACAGGGTGGGCCATTTTAAGAGATGCATCCGAATTATCTCCACTGGTAAGTTGAATAAAAAAAATTGTGCAGACGATGGGGGTCAGTTGACTGTACTAATAACTTTGACCTTGGGGTCAACTTTCAAGGTCATTTAAAGGTTAAAATATATTTTTTTTAATGGGAACGCCGGATTCGGAAAGAGCAGAAAATTCTATGTCCAAAATGATAGTAGTTTATAACTCGGAGTGACCTTGAAAGGTTAAATGTTGAAAATCCGTCCAGAAGCTGTTTTTTCGCATTTGGATGATTTAAGGGCGAAAAAATATTTAAGTAGACTTAGGGGAAAATAACCTTGACCATCTTGTCCTTTAAGTCAACTGTGAAGGTCATTAGAAGGTCAAAGTGATTTTTTTAAGTAAAAAATCTCACTATTGTCCTTACGTCTTTTAGCATTACCCAGAAACAACGACGTGGACGTAGTAAGCTCTGTTTCCTTTGGGGTGCTTGTTTACAGTGAGTCCCCTTGCCTCTCAAGTTTGGGGTCAAGGTTATTGTCCCCTAAGTCTACTGAAAATATTTTTTCGCCCTTAAATCATCCAAATTCTAAAAAACGGTTTCTGGACGAATTCTCAACATTTAACCTTGATTTAACCTATCACTTTGGGCATAAAATTTTCCGCCCTTTTCGAATCCGGCGTCAAAAATAGGGGTTCCCATAAAAAAAAAGATTTTGACCTTCAAATGACCTTGAAAGTTGACCCCAAGGTCTGTTATTGGTACAGTCAAATGACCCCCATCATCCTGAATAACTTTCGTCTGCACAATTTTTTTTTATTCGGCTTACCAACGGAGATATTCGGATGCGTCGATTAAAATGGCCCACCCTGTATATAAAGATTACCGTAATATATTCACAGATCGATTATGAAAAGTTAAATTTGATAAACATTTCACTGCAATAAGGAAGCGTTAACTAGCACTTCGTTTGGGCATGTCGCACTGATTTTTATATTTATTTTAAATATTGTCAAAAGTATTAACAGTTCAAATGTTTGGGTACCTAAATTTATAAAAAGAAGCCTAGTTGATTTATGGCTTTCCACATCTCCCATAACCACCTGCTGTCATTTGTCTGTGCTAAGTCTGCTCAAATTGGCCTGCACTGAGTAACTTTTACTTCTGGGACTCCTCCTCTTTCACCTTTCACTCTATGCTTAATACCATTTTTATAGACCTACAGTTGCTGAACGTCTGTGCCTGTACAAGATTTGGCAACTCTTGGAGTTACGAAACTTAAAACAAAAGACAGTGAAGGTAGGAAAAAATTTACCAGAAGTACAGAAGAAGTAAAATCACAAAGGGCCGGTTGCAGAAAGCAATGTTAAGTCTGGTGTTAGCTAACGCGACGTTAAAGTGAACAAAAACGAATCAAATCTCAAATGCTTATGGGAACTAATACATTAGTAAACAAAATTTGATGCGATTTTGTTCACTTTGACGCGACGTTAGCTAACACCAGACTTTACATTGCTTTCTGCAACCGGCCCAAAGAGCTATAAAGAAGAAGAAATAGATACCGATCTACCTCAATCTATAGATCAACCCTTCAGGAAGAGTTTCGAAGTTTTCATTGTATTCTTCTAAATTTCACATTTTTGTGATCCACATAGAGCCCTTTGGACAAGGGCATCAATAGCATTAATATTTTTGGGATAACCCAACTTGTTTTTCTTAGTGTTGAAAACTTACAAGTGTTTTTTATTTCAGCCTATCTATTACCCTAACAATGACAAGAATGGAACAGTGCTAAATGTGGAAGAAAAGAAAACAAAAGATCGTCTGTCGTATGGTGGCAATCGTGTTGGCTCCGATGTCGGAGGTCTCAGACCTCGTGATAATGGTGGCCCCCGACGTGGTCCCGGTGGTCCACCTCGTACCGGCACCAGCGGCGGTGGAGGAGGAGGAGGAGGAGTTCCTTCAAGTGGTGCTGGAGGTCGACCTAACAATTTTAACAGACCACCTCCAAATCGCAGTTCCACCAACACATATGGTAACCGTCGCTAGCTACTCATGTTCACCAACGGTGATAATTATTTCACTCAGCCGCAGAATGATGGCACACACAGGCATAAATAAACATTATTCTAGTTCGTGTGTGAATGAAAAGTATATAAACGCATTATAGTGTTATCAGTTATGACTGGAAATCTTTGTTGCAACATTAGTGCCAACAGTGGACGTAATTTTGTTGCAGCGTATTTGTATGCAAACCTTTTCTTTACATAACCGATGCCATTTTTTAATTCCATAAACAAAGTGTGATAAGTAGCAAATATGTTAGTTGCTTTCATATATGGGCTGTGTGTTAGTTTTAAATAACAAAATTTTAGGAAAATTCACGGATCGAGAGTATGATTTTAATATTGGATAACGTAACATGTTAAAAACTGCTTTTAAGTTAAAGAATGGTTTGGTTATAAATACAGCTGCTAGTCACCGTGAGGTCCATTTATTTTACAGTACGAAATTTTATACTTATAATTTATACATACAGTTAATCTTTTTCGCCGGTTTAGTACATTTTGTGATTATTTTAGTTTGTTGTAATGTTACTACTGATTTTAAATACCAAAAACAAATATACATATATTGTAGCCTCTTAACAGCACGTATACTAATTGTGTGCATGTTGGTTTACGTAATAATAGTTAATAAATTTTTGGGAAAATTTTATGCAGCTACTTTCGTATTGGCGGTGACCACAACTGTGACACTTGTTGAAAGCCTTTTAAAATTACGTAGTGGTAAGACGGCTCGGAGTGATTTTGGACACAGAATATTAATTATTTTTCATTTGTGTGTTTAGTTTGATTTTTTAAGTTTAATCGTTAAGATTGTATATGATTTTTGTACTTGTAAAATTTACGTCATTTTCATTTGAGAAAAGCGAATAATTAAGCATTAAGGCTGAATTATTTCTTAATAAATACTATTTGCTATTAACTGTGTATAAGTGATTTCAGTTTTTTACATGTGTAAAGGTTTGTGTGTTTGTCTTACAGTGGAATGTTTTTACAAGCTTAGTTTATAATCTGATTATGTTAAACAGTATTTATCTTGTGATACCTTTTCCCAGTCTACCAGATTTCTTGGTAATTTTTAACCAGTGATGAGTTAGTTTTTCTGGCTTCGTACACTAATTCTTTTTTATTTACTGCTAAGACTTGTTCAGGTTCCACTAGTCAGGATGCAAAATATTTTCAGTTTAGTTTTCGTTTTTTGTTCCTGTAATATAAAATTGTTAACTTGCATTAAAAAAAGATTATTACATTAAGTGGTTCTTCTTTTTTACCTGAAATTTATGATAATTTTAATATTGCCTGTCCATGTTCGCTACTGATGTTAACAGTGCTAATGGCTAAGAAATGTGTAACCTTACACATGTTGGAAATGTCAAGTTAAGTTATGTAATACAGGGTGAGTTATTTTCATTTTAAGCATTGGAATCTCGAAAACCATAAGACAGAGATTTTGGTTAAATGAGGAAAAAGTGGTGGTTTTAAGAGCTTATGCTAGATATGCTTTTGTTTTTTGAAAAAAAACTACAGTTTACTAGATACGAGCAAAAAACAGATTTAGTAATTTTTCTTTTAAATGTAGAATCATTATTAGGAATACAACAAAATGACACCAATAGAAGTTTTAGACATTTTAATGCTTAACACGATGAACATACAGTCAGACCTCGCCGTTCGCGGGGGTTACGTTCCAGAAGAATGCCGCGAAGCACAAAACCGTGATGCACAAGTAAACACATAAATGATAAAAATGGGGTTAGGTTCCATAAATTAGATTTATTTATACTATGCAACCTCAAAAAATTCAAAAATACATATACTCCATTTACTTGACATCTGCACTGTCAGTGTCAAATTATAAAAAAATGTCTTGACTATCCCTCAAAAATAATGTGTTTTTTATTAGACTGTACAGTAATTTAATTGTTAAAATGTCAAAAATAGCAGTGGTGCCATATACATAATACACATATATTGCTAGTAGGGCCTGGAAACGTCAGAAAACATTACGGCGCCAACATAGTCTCACTTAAGAGTATAACGCGTCTCGTGCGCATGCGTGAGAATTCGAACTCCGCCTTTAGAAGCGAATTTTAAACTTGACCACTTCCCCATTGGCCAGACGACGCCGCCGCGCTTGCACACAGCTCACCATTATACATTGAAGAGTTGGTTGTCTGTCTCACTTCCTTGGTGAGTTTCCCACTCATAGCCGCTAGCAATATAGTAAGTATTAGATATATGAGTGGTGCCAACATAATGTCAGTTTGACAGTGCAGATGTCAAATAAATGGAGTATAAACTAAAATTCCATAATTTTACAACTGAGTTCAGGTCCGATTTGGTAATAAGAGATTCAAAGAAATAAGCTCAATAAGTGTGTTTACATGTTCGTAATAAATAATGGTGTTCATGACATAAACCTCATACGTCTGATTTATTTACTTATGGCCGGTCTTATGAAGGTCACTAACCTGACGTTAACTTTAACTTTAAATCGCTGTTAAAATAAACAAAAGTTCAACAAAACGGTGGCGCTTATGACATATTATTCATTAGTAAACAAATTTTTTATGCGCTTTTGTTTATTTTAACAGCGAATTAAAGGAACGTCAGATTAGTGGCCTTCATAAGACTAGCCGTTTGTATGTGAAAGTTAATACAGTTAAAGTTGGCAATTCCATCAGCGAATGACAAATCAAATACCCGCGAACGGCAAAGAAAAGGGAGCACAAAGGTGCCCCGCCCCGCGTAAAATCAAATCAGCGAACCACAAAGCCGCGAACGGCGAGGTCCGACTGTACTAATTTCCTTCTTGATTTTATGGTTATTGAGTTATAATACAAACTTTAATTTTTTTAAATGGTTGGCTTTGACATTTTTAAAAAGGACAAATTTTTCTCTTTATAACGATAAAAGGTTTGCTACACTTTGATAAATAAACGCGATGCAGGAATTTTCTTATTATTGAAAGGTAAATAAACAGAGTTTGCCATGGAAAACAATATCTAGTGAGATTGGTAATACTGTAACTCTGGTACATTTAACATATTTGAAGGCCATCTTCAAAAATTAACTATGAAATAGCTATTTGTGCAACAAGTGCTAAAAGTGGAAGTTTATGTACGAGACATGAAAATTATGAAACGAAGCCGAAGGCTGAGTTTCATAACATGTCTCGTGCATAAACACTTAGAACGAGTTTGCACACAATATTTTTTCTACGTCCTTAAATTTACTGTTATTAATCCATAAACGTCGATTTAACAAAGGTTTGCATTTATGACCGTAATAATTTGTAAAGAGATTGCCTTGACGGCACAGGTGACTGTTTCTGCAGCTGGTAGCTGTTGAAGTTAGTTATTAAAGGTAATTGTAATAGTACACATTTGACTATTCATTACATAATGCTTTAAAAAACACTTTACCTCTAATGAAAGAAGTAACTAGAATAACTTTATAACCTCACTTCCAGTTCGAAATTTTAAATTTAACACCAGGGGCCCATTTCATAAAAGTTACAAGTTACGTATTCACCAGTAAATATTAACTAGTCTGTGAAAAATAGAAAGTACTAGTGTTTCACAAAGATAAGTGTCGTTTTTACAGTTTCACGATTGTGATTTAAACATTTTCGCAAGTTACAAGTTTCCACTGGTGAAAATGAGCAAATATTTTCACCCAGCTCACGAGATGTGTAACTTTTTGTGGTTTAGTTTATTTATATTTTAGTGTTAATTTGCGCTGTTAATTATTAAAAATTGCTGTATGGGACTCTTCCTCTGACGATAATTTCCCGTAGAGTCACACAGACACCGAAGTCCTCGAACATTTATGGTAAGGATAAATTTGGATTTTGTCAGCATTTACGAAATCAATGAGAAATTTTGAATGTCATCATCACCATCAGTGAACATGGAAACACCGACATCAGTGTCTGCTTCCACAAGTAAAGGGTGTTCATTAGAATTTATGGTCTAGTCGGCTTTGGAACTGATGAAGTCATGTCGTGCATTAAATCATATGGCTGATAACTGACACTGGTGACACTGTAACTCTATGTCAAATTAGATGTTAGCAGGTTAGGTTTTGCGTCAGTTTTGACACAAACTGACACAAAACCTAACCTGCTAACATCGAATTTGACATAGACTTACTATAAAGTACTTTTTTTTAATAATAACAGTCAAAGTGTTACAATGTTGGTAGATATGTGATTAAAACACTAGGAAATTTTTATACCTCGTGTTGGTAGAACTTTTTCAAAATTATGGTTATGTGTCAATTTTGAATGTCAAAGTTTCTTAATTTGAACTCTTGACAAATTTCTTTTTTTAACATGGTGTCATCATCATCAATAAAATCGGATAAAAAAGAAAACCAAGAAATATTTTAAATGCAAAAATGAAGCAAGCGATATTAAATTATGACATATCTGTCAAAATGACAATCATTTTTTTAGTGAAAGAAAAGAACTAAAAATTATGTACCAACATTATTAAAACTAGGGACCCTGCAGGAATGCAACTTATCCCCTAGAAAGTTGATCTTGAAAATTATAGAAAAAAAATGTACTTTAGCTGCGTTCGGAAAGGTACCTCTGACAGCTCTGTTTCCTAGAAATCATTCGCAGAAAGAAATCTATAATTGCCATCGGCACAGGTGGAAGTGAGATGAATGAACGATTTCGAGGAAACAGAGCTGTCAGAGGTACCTTTCCAAACGCAGTAAGTGTCAGCAGTGTCAGTGAATGCACAACATGACTATCAGTTCCAAAGCGGACTAGACCACAAATTCTAATGAACACCCGTTATTACTTGTTGAAGTAAAATTTAAGGGGGGCAGTTCCAACTCACTTTTTTAAGTGTGACTTTCTCCATAATCTCAAGCAAAAGGTTAAGTTTTTTTTCCTCTTGGTTCTGATTGCTTCTCAAGTAGTCCGTGTGCATTATGGCAAGTGTTGGGGGCGTCTGTTCTTTTACATCTAGGTATCTCATTTTCTTTGTTCTGTTGGTACAAGTCTTTAACTAATGAGGGCATCCTATGTTTCTCTCTCAAAAACGGTATAAGGTAAGGGTAACATATGATATATTTTTGAAATCAGGAAAGAAAGATCATTCCAAAAATTTAATAATATACAGGGTGTTCCATTTAAAAAAATATATTACTTTTTTGTATCCCCTTAATTATGCACGCCACTGTACTTTTGATAGCATTTTAACAAAATTCAGTTATAACCACATAACTTTTATTTAAAACTTTTTTTTCTATAGGCAATAATAACGATGATAAGGGGTGGGTAATTTATAATGAATAACCCTGTACATATGGTTGAAAACGCTTTCTTGAGGAGTACTTCTTATTGTTAGTTATATCTCATAAGGAATATATTGTATTATTGTTTACAAAAAACATTCAAAGTGTAGGTACTCGGCATACAATCTTCTCGACTCTTAAACTACCTACTTCTGTACTCCCGTCCGTACATTAAATGCATATCTGCCAATTCCCGAAGAAAAGTGTGTTTGGCTATATGTGTATAAAACATTTATTATTTATTTAGGGATGAGAATACGTCCACAAATGTTTGTCCAACCATACCACTCTGTATAAATCCTAGAAATACAGATAAACTAAGTAATTATACTTACTTACCATGGTGTATTTTTTAAGATTTTGTCAATAAGTGTGTCTAGTGTATGTGTACTCCTTGTTAGTCGGTACAATTTCTAACGCCAGAGCTTTTTCATCGATGATCTTTCAATTTGTATTCTTTCGTGAACTTGTCTGAGAAAGCACCAAACAAGATTGCCTTTGCGTCTTGTACATCTTTTAAAAATGGTTACTTCCCTTCCTTCTTGAATGACATCATACACATGCAATTTTTTACTCGAAGATAAATTCGTCTATTTGACGTAAAATTGACAGAACAAAACAAAAATAAAACTTAACTTACCTGTAACTTATATAACTTTTTTTTCACATATAATTATATGCTCTTTGATATAACTATTTTGACAATCGTTAAACTTTTTTGTGAAATATTTGTACTTGTAATTGTGAAATTGTAATTTTGTAACTTGTAACTTTCGTGAAACGAGTCCAAGCTGTTTACTTTTAGCACATGGGCTAAAAGTAAACAGCTGATTTCTAAAACGTCATTTTTAGTGAAACAAGCCAGTGTTAAAACTACTTTTATCTACTCCTATGCAATAGGAGTTTTTTGTTCATATTTCCGAATTATGACATTTGTGACAGCTGTTAACTTCTATAGCTATTTATGCAACAAGTGCTAAAAGTTGACGTTTATGCACGTGTTGCATACAATATTTTATCTACGACCTTAATTTTACTGTTATTAATCCATAAATATAGATTTAACAAAGGTTTGCATTTATGACACTTCTAATTTATGTCATAATAAACAGTAGGCCTTGGCGCGCGGGCGAATGTTTGCGAAGCCAGTACTGTCAAGCTCAGTTACCAAAGGTAATTATTAATACTCCACATCTGACTGTATTCAGTACATAAAGCTTTAATTATTTCAAAAACACTTTACCTGTAACGCAAGAAGTAATTAGAATAACTTTACAACTTCACTTCCAGTTCGAAATTGTAGTTTTATAACCTCACTTCACTTTATACCACAGATGCGCTTAAAGTAAACAGCTGATTTCTTTAACCACGCTAAACTATAAAACGTCACTTTTAGTGAAACAAGCTAATGCTAAAAGGCCTACTTTTAGCAGTGGTCGTAGATAACAGTCATTTAATAATAAGAATGAATTGGCCACAGCCTATTGAATAATGAAAATAGAATTTTCTGATTGGTTGCAACTGGCAAACTATTGAATTAGGAAAATAGAATTTTATGGTTGGCTGCAAACTGTGAATTATGAATTCATGACCATTATACAGTAGGAGTAGATAATAGTAACAAGAGATCAATAAAAAAACCAATTAGGGTAGGCTGTGATATGTGTTATACGTTTGGCAGTACTGAAGTGTAAGTATTGTCAGTCTATGTCAAATTCGAGATTAGTAGGTTAGGTTTTGTTTGTTGTTTGACACAGACTGAGGTAAAACTTAACCTGCAAATCTCGAATTTGACATAGACTGACAATACACTTCAGTACTGCCAAACGTATAACACGTATCACAGCCTACCGTAATTGTTTTTTTTATTGATCTCTTGATATATTATGTTATTAGGAGCAAAAGTTATACTTTATGTGGTGTGGCTGGACGGTTTATCTGCCGAGCTTGCGAGGCAGATAAGTACAGCCGAGCCACATAAAGATACTTTTGCTCTGAGTAACATACAGTATTTTTTTCTTCAAACGTTTTTATAACAAATTATTTACAATTTTGTGAACAAAATTCGAAGATAATATTATCTGCCACTGACGAGCGGCAGATAAAGTTGTCAGCAGCAGATAAAGTGTTTTAGATGCCATGGCAATGAAGTGACAGTTTAGCATCATCAATTAAGCAGTATAATGTTACATTTTACTGCCGTTTGAAGAAAAAATTAATAATCATATTCAATACACTATCACGCCATGGAAAACAATAAACAGACAAAATACTGCTGCTCATTGTTTTAGTTGAAATTTGACAGTTCTGTAACTTCTACAATTTAAATTAAAGATGTTTTCTAATAACAAAAAACTTAATATCGTCGAATGTTTTATTGTTTGTAATTAAAATAACTATTGTTCTTGCTGCCGAACGGTTCACAACAGAACAAGGTCTCAGACAGGGCAGCACCCTAAGCCCCATGCTCTTTATAATTATCATGGACGAGGTCATCAAGGAAGCCAGACTGAGAGTAAAGAAACTGAAAATTGGTTATAAGAATTTTGAAAAAATTGGAATAACAGAGTGTGTATTCGCCGATGACCTGGCAGTATTCGCAAAAAGTGCAGAAGACTTACAATACAATGTCAATATACAGGGTGTCCAAAAAATGGCGGAGTAACTCTACGGTGCGTTACTTGGGGATGCCTAATGAACCATGGAAAAATATGAAAAAAATTCCCTGGGCCGTATTTTTCGGAATATTTCTGGTCAAAGGTGGTATTTTAAAAAACTGATTTCCTGTTGAGTTTGTCAATTACTAAATATGGCAAACAGGCTTTGTACAATAATAATATACGAAATCAAGCTTGGCATTGAAATATTTGTTGTATGAATAATATGTTGGTGGCACTGTAAGTTCATGTCAAATTCGATGTTAGCAGGTTAGGTTTTGCGACAGTTTGTGTCAAAACTGACACAAAACCTAACCTACTAACCTCGAATTTGACATAGACTTACATTGTCACCAACATATTAACAACTTACTATGGATACATTTTTGATTGAGAAATTGTTGCAGTATCAATGTTGCCAGATTTATTTTTATTAATTTCGAAATATTTCGAAAAATACGGCCCAGGAATTTTTTTTCATATTTTTCCAGGGTTCATAAGGCATCCCTCAGTAACGCACCGTAGAGTTAATCCGCCATTTTTTGGACACCCTGTATGGAATAATGCACTAATAAAGAGGAATATGAAAATTAACGAGGGGAAGACCAAAGTAATGGTAATAACAAGGGAAAAACATGAGATAAATATAAAAATAAATGGCGGCAAAATAGAGCAGGTAGAAGATTTTAAGTACCTTGGTAATGTATTCAAAATAAAAGGACGACAACATATAGAAATAAATGAAAGAATAAAAGCGGCAACGAATATATACGGCATGTTGGGAAGAAGCTTCGTAGGTAAAAGAGAAGTATCCAATCAAACAAAAATAAAAGTGTTTAAATCTATATATAGGCCAGTACTCATTTTCGGATCAGAAACATGGATATTGGCCAAAAAACAAAAAAGCAGAATACAGGCCACAGAAATGAAGTATCTGAGAAGAATAAAGGGAGTTAAGAGAATAGATAGAATTAAGAATCAGGACATAAGGGAAGAACTAGGGATCGAATCAGTACTGACGGTAATTGAACAAAATCAATTGAGATGGTATGGCCATTTAACCAGAATGGAAGAAAATAGGCAAGTGAAGTGGGTGTGGGAAGCAAGAACTACACCAAAGAGGAAAAGAGGAAGGCCCAGAGAGACATGGGGAGGAGTAATTGAGAAAATACTAGTAAAGAAGGGACATACGAGGCAAACAGCAAGAAGAGTTGCACAAAATAAAAATGAATGGCGCACACTAGTTTATAAGTAATTGCATAGCATAAAGTAGAATGTAAAATACATAAATACGATGTTAAATAACGGATAGGGTAACATATCCTTACACCTAACGGTAGGAAGGATTTTTGATAAATATATATACAGTGTGTCCCCGGATAGGTGAAACGACTCTTGTAAAAGGTAAAAAATTTTCGATTTAAATTTTAATTTTTTGGGGTTCAGCCCTGCTTGGTTAAAGGCGAATTTCTAACATAATTTCAGTTTTGAAAAATCAAGTATGCCGTGGAAATTTTCAAAAAACCCATTTTTCTGTAAGGTAAAGTGCCCTTCATGTGACAAATACGACAAAAAGTTATTAAGAAAAGTTGTTTAGAATGAATATCTAGGCCCCTATACCAAATTTCAAAATCCTCGGCCAACTTTGATTTCTCACATTTTCTTTCAAGGTTATTTCCCAAATCAGAGAATTTTATTTTTAACAAAGTTTTTTTATTATGAAATAAACCACTTTGTTAAAAGTATTTGTTTTTCTAATAAAAAACTTTGCTAAAAGTAAAATTCTTTGATTTGGGAAATAACCTTGAAAGAATATGTGAAAAATCAAAGTTCGCCGAGGATTTTGAAATTTGGTATAGTGGCCTAGATGTTGATTCTAAACAACTTTTATTAATAACTTTCTGTCGTATTTCTCACATAAAAGGCACTTTACTCTACAGAAAAATAGGTTTTTTGAAAATTTCCAAGGCATACTTGATTTTTCAAAACTGAAATTATGTTAGAAATTCGCCTTTAACCAAGCAGGGCTGAACCCCAAAAAATGAAAACGGGACCTGGCCACAACGGCCAATGACCACAACGGCCAATCGCTATTTTGGCTGTTATGGCCATGACCACAACGGCCACCGTGACCATAACGGCCAAAAGCGCCCGCATAACCACAACGGCCAATTTGACCATATCGGCCAACTCGATAATTGACCATAACGGCCACCATGACCACAACGGCCAATTCGAAACTCCGCCTCATGCGCCATTTTGACCACAACGGCCACCGACGCCTATGTATTGGCGTCGCTGGCGACGTAGACCACAACGGCCAAAATGACCACAACGGCCAACCGTGGCGGGTGACCACAACGGCCAAAATGACCACAACGGCCAATCGTGGCGGGTGACCACAACGGCCAAAATGACCACAACGGCCAAAATGACCACAACGGCCAACTGTGGCGGGTGACCACAACAGCCAAAATTACCACAACGGCCAACCGTGGTGGGTTACACCGTGTTCCATTTTTATTATACGTAACTTCGGGACGTGATGTTGAAGTTCTATTTAATATTTCTAATTTTTACGATATATCGCACAATAGAAATAGAACTTTAAAATATTTTGCATATTGTAGCTTTGAAATAACAGCTCTTTTTTCATCATTTTTCAAAAAATATGACGAATCAGTGGCGTGCAATCCCGTTACACCGCCCCTTTTACTAAAAAATAAATGTACGGCACTCGATTTTTCTAAATCTCGTAGCATTTTAGAATTCCTTTCTTAATTTTGGGCAAAAAGTATCTCTTTCGAATTTTTAAGTTACACGGCTTTGTTATCGAGTTATTTCGGATTTAATAAGAGTTGTTACTTAAAAAATGGCTAATAATAATTTTTTATTAAATTCGAAATATCTCTACAATAAGGACGTAACTTACAACTTCGAAGGAACGACTTTTACTTCAAACTTAAACAAGGAATTCTCTTTTGTTTAAAAACGTACCCATAGTCCGCAGGGAGTAATGGGCAAGTTATAATTTCGGTCTCAATTTCAACTTCACTATTTTAAGGAAAAATGCGGTTTAGAGTATTTTTCTATGCGAATCCAGCATTTTTAAGAAGATGTCTGTCTGTGGGTGCGTGCGTACGTACGTATTCCTATATCTCGGAAAAGGGTGATCCGATTTTGAAGAAATTTTAAATCGGCTCTAAGGAATTGTTTAAAATTGTTTTTATCGATAGTCACCGAGGGCCTGTTGCTAATTTTTCTAGTCGCATCTCCAAAATTTGTATGTGACGCCCTGTAGAAATTTTCAAAAAAGCGCAATTTAAGGCGTATCTCGAGAACCCTAAGGTCTTTTCAAATAATTTTAACGGCAAATGTAAGCCCTGAGATACCTAAAACACTCTAGGTTATGACAAAAATTCTACCTCAAAAATAAAAAAAATCAAATATTGAAAACTTTATAATCGCAAATCGGGTCTAACAAGTTTTTATTCCCAAACTTAAAAAAACGCGATTTATTGAAATAAGAAGGCACTAAATCAACTCTTGCACTTTTTGTTATAAGATAAGCATTGTGTGATTGGTATCAATTAGACCGCCGAAAAGTGTAGCTTTTAAAAAAGTATCCCACCACGGTACTATTTGAAAAAATGAATTTCTAGATATCGATTTTTGCCAATTTTGATCGCTTATAATAGAATAAAAAAAC
Organism: Agriotes lineatus; assembly: GCA_940337035.1. Taxonomy (NCBI): domain Eukaryota; kingdom Metazoa; phylum Arthropoda; class Insecta; order Coleoptera; family Elateridae; genus Agriotes; species Agriotes lineatus. The sequence goes on along the minus strand of CALNHX010003456.1, from coordinate 10,206 downwards.
ACTTCAGGACTATAGACTATAAAACAATTTTTCATTAACAACTGAACTCACTTATATTCATTTGGTACTAGTCACGGCACCTTAGATTTATAAATAAATTTAAATATAAAATTGTTATTCTTCTCAAAATAGTGAAATGCAGAATACAAAAATGTAAACATTTTAGCATAACCCAAGAGTGCATCACATCAGTATGTAGCCAAGACATACAATAATTATAAAGAATAGTGCCCTTGGCCCTAAAAAATTGAAGTGACAACACTGAATGCAATAAATTCAGCAAATTTTTTTGAGACTGAGGCTAAAGATTGAAATATGATCAATATTTTGTGTTTCCTGTGTGTCTTGCCCATCTGTTGGCCCAAAGAACTTTTGGTATTCCTCAAAATTGATTATGTTATGGATCAACAAAACTAGAAATGAATAATTTTCAAAAATAAGCTAAAGGGTCCTAGTACACATGCAGTATGCCAGTATTAACCAAGATCGCGGAAAATGGTTTTTTTTAATTAAAAATGCGTATTTATCAATTTACACCTTTTTTGCGGCCAGCTGTCAAAAACCTTTTTTTATGGAAAAGTTGCGCTAAGTATTAAAAAAGTACTGAATGAAGGAATACACTATTATAGCTAGCAACATAAAGCAAGTATCAAAAATCTGGTGTGATACACTCACACAACTTCCTTTTACAGTGATCTTATAATTAGTCAAAAATTTCATTTTAAATTTTTAACCATTTGTTAAAAATTTTCAAAAATTACAAATTCTACAAAAACGGTACAAAATCGAGTGTTAGTTGAAGAGACAAATTTTCTCTAGAATTTTAAGGTGAATTCAAAAATGTAATAATATACCGGGTGTTTTATTTAAAATAGGAGTTAATAAAAAAAATAGAAAAAAAACAAAAGAAACCCACTTTAGAAGTATTCAACTGGAAAATCACCTATCTCACATCAATACACATTAAAAATGTAAGAAAAATGTAAAGTTTAAAAAAATCGTTAGAGCCGTTTTTGAAGAAATCGAAAAAAACTGAAAAATCACAAGAGTAAACACCTACTTCCGGTTATGTGATTTTCTTCTAAAGCTTGCTGTCTCATCTACATAATACACAAAACTTATATATGAAGTTTCAACGCCATACCTCTTTTCGTTTTTGAGATATTCTGTTCACAGACAGACAGACACACACACAGACAGACAGACACACACACAGACAGACCAATGAAAAAAAATATGTTTTTTGGGATCAGGGGACTCTAAAACGTGAAGATCCGTTGAAAACTCAATTTCGAATTTTTGGGGTGAATCCAATACTTCCTTTATAGTAAAAGGAAGTAAAAATAACGATTTAAAACAATTTTTTATCAAATTAGGTTTTCTAAAAACAGGCTTAAATACTGATCTATTTAAAAAAATTTGCAATAATTTAGGTATTGGACTTTGAAAAAACATTTCAAAATATTGTGTTAGAAATTATATTGAATCAAAGTAATTGGAAAAAAAAATCCGAAAGAAGTTACTAAACGTCTTTAGCTATTTTTAAATTTTCTAAGTTAAACTATTTCATTTTTTCTTTTCAAAATATGTAGTGGGAGTATATTCCATGGTCCATTTTTAACTAGGAGGGTGTACTAATTATCCCAAAGTAGCTTTCTATTGGTGGATGGCATTAATCATTAACTATATAAAGAGTTTACAGATTATATTTCAACAGTGTATCGATAATATTCTTATCGATATTATTCTCGTAACGGCGACTTTAACATTGTTTTGTTGTGACTTTTGAATTTTGGACATCTTTCAATTTTGAATATTCCACTTCAAATAACTAACTCGTAATAATGCAGGTGATTTTTTTATCGCGCGAAGTCCTATAAATACGACATAGTTTATCTCGTTTGTGTGGTGGCAAAGTGTTCGGCAAGAGCAACTTGTAATCAAACAGTCTTTTTAAAACTTGGCGACAATCACAATCATCTGGCGGATGCTACAAGGAGCAAGGAAGCCTTATGTCTGAAAAAGATACTGGTGGATGAAGCCAAACATACCAGCAACCAAATTCGATCGATTTTCGTTGGAAATAGCGCTAGGTAAGTAATAATGAAACGTTTTCTCCTGGTGTTTTTTTTTAATATTTCCTTAGAAGATATTACTAAAACGTTTTATAACAAACTGGCCTGGTTGCCGAGTTCTTTTTTTTTGTAATCTCCCTCCTTTTAATTTTAAATTAAAATCATTATAATAGTATATATGTATATATACGCGGATTTTTTACGGCTGACTCCGCTTTTCCGCACCCAGTCTCCATTCTTTTTTATTAAAACAATCCTCTTCTTTCAAATCTCGTGTAGTCATTGCATCTTCCACTTCATCTCTCCAGCTACGCCTTGGTCTTCTCCGTTTTCGTCTCTCGCTTGGTATCCATTTTAATATCTTTTTGGGCCATCTTATGTCTTCCATCCTATTGGTATGTCCTAACCATACTAACTGTCGTTTTTGTACCTCGTCCAAAATATCTTTTTCAACTCCCATTCTTTCCTTTATTTCGCTATTCCGTACTCGATCAGTTCTTGTTGTTCTACAGCTCCTACGTAGGTAATCCATTTCGGTCGACAATAACTTTTTTTTGTTTTTTCCGTTAATATCTCATGCTCCTGATCCATAGAGCATAACACTATTTACCATCGTTTTACATATTCTTAAATTTTGTTTCTCTCCTTAAGTTTCTATCCCATAGTATTGGATTTAAAGATCTGATAATAGCACGACTTTTATTTATTCTAATGTTTATTTCTTCATTGCTATTTCCGTGTGTATTGAATATTATAATAGTATATTATGTTATTAGGAGCAAAAGTTATACTTTATGTGGCGAGGCTGGACGGGTTATCTTCCGAGCTTGCGAGGCAGATAAGTGGTACAGCCGAGCCACATAAAGATACTTTTGCTCCGAATAACATATAGTATTTTTTCTTCAAACGTTTTTATAACAAATTATTTACAATTTTGTGAACAAAATTCGAAGAAAATTACTTGATCTCGTCAGCGGCAGATAATATTATCTGCCGCTTGGCAATAAAGTGACAGTTTAGCATCGTCAATCCAGCAGTATAATGCCATATTTTACTGCCGTTTGAAGAAAAAATTACTTATCTTAATTTTAGTATATTACATAATATATTAACGTCTAAACCGAATCTAGTTTGTTTCATTTCATTGCTGAAATTTGAATGTTTCTCAGTTAGGTGGTAACTAATTTAAAAATATTATTCAAAATTTTACTTTTGCCCAAAAATTTTAATTAAAGTCCATCTGTGCTAAACAACTCATGCGGGAAAAAGCAAAACCCTTGCCTTCACGTCTCAATAAGTTTCTTAAAGAACCCAAAAAATTGTAAAATTTTGTCAATACATTTTAAACCTTTTAACAAATTATTAGCCACGTTAGAAGCGATAATACTTCAAAAAGTGAAATAAAAGAGTAATTGCATACAACAAACACGTATAATGGGCGTAAATGAAATCTGGCCCAGCGAATAAAATTTGGTACAGGTAATACATTCATAAAACTAGATTATTTGGTGGTATTTTCCCTTTTTTAGCAATTTCGGTTTCGTTGGAAATAACCATAACTTTCTTATTTTAAATGCAACACTATATATTTTTACATTTTTGAAATCAGGATAAAAGTTTGCACCATGGTGTACTTCAATTGCTTTTTGATAACTAAAAAGTTTAGTTTTGTTAAGCTTTGGGTCTAGAGTGCCATGGAGCGCATAAAACTTTAGAGTCAGCTGTTACCATACAATTGTTTATTATCGTTTGTAGTCCTTATTCGTCGATTCCGATATTGTCCAAGCCCACTGAGTTGGAAGATTTATGAAAATTATTTAATAAATAAGGGAGTGGGCCTGATTTCATTTACACCCGGTGTAACAATATTTTAGAAAACGAAAAAATTCACTTAATTGAAACCCGAAAAAATTGGCGAAGAAAACTTCGCTGGACTTACCCATACCCTTAAAACCATGCATTACTGCTTCGATAAGTTCTACAGGGTGTTATATAAAATTTTTTGCGACCAAAAGAATTAGCAATTGCCCTTTGGCCACTACTATAAGAAAAATCGTTAAAGTTTATTTTCAAATATAAATTTTTAAGCTAGAATTTTTGTAAAAAAAGAAAAATCGATTTTGGTGTGGGCTTTCTATAAACTGGTCAAGTCAAATTATTATAGTTATTTAAGATGCAAGTGTAAAAAGTAATTCTTTATTGCACGAAAGGTTTAAAATACGAGCGAGGTCCGAGCGAGTTTTTTAAAATTTTTAATTTTTTTATTAATTTAAACACAAACAGATAAAAAATGTATATCATACGTGGATAGAGGCTTGTTATAATACTCGTGTCATTACACGACTTGATCTACGACCTCGTCGGGCAACTTTCACACTCGTATCATAATAATATGCCTTTATCCCACTAGTAATACCTATAAATAACTTTCGCACACAGTGTCGAACTGTCGATCGCCGGGGGCCCTGAGTTCCAAAGGGGCCTTAAACGACGAATTGTCCTCCAGTTATTTCTTCTTACTATTTTACATATATTTTGTAAATGTTTGTTTTTAGAAAAGACACTCTTAACAGTCTTAGGCGAGATAAAAAACATAATAAAATAGTGCTAGTTGTAAATTAAAACCATAGTAACTGACTTTTCTTAAAATAAGAAATAGTAACTAAAGTGAATGAAAAAATATTAAGCGGTGCTCAAAAACAAAAACAGCAAAGGCAATCAAAACATTTTTTAACTGTTTATTCGGGGTATTATTGATTTCAACTTTTTTTAATGGAAGGGGGTCCTCAAAAATGTTTCGCCGGGGGCACAAAATATAGCCAGACCGACACTGCTTTTTATCTCTCTTTTTCTATCACACACACACACATACACCACACAAACACATACCCACACACACCCACGCACAATCTCCCGTTTAGTACGGTTGGCCGTTGTGGTCACCCGCCACGGTTGGCCGTTGTGGTCATTTTGGCCGTTGTGGTCACCCGTCACGGTTGGCCGTTGTGGTCATTTTGGCCGTTGTGGTCACCCGCCACGGTTGGCCGTTGTGGTCATTTTGGCCGTTGTGGTCTACGTCGCCAGCGACGCCAATACATAGGCGTCGGTGGCCGTTGTGGTCAAAATGGCGCATGAGGCGGAGTTCCGAATTGGCCGTTATGGTCATGGTGGCCGTTATGGTCAAATATCGAGTTGGCCGATATGGTCAAATTGGCCGTTGTGGTTATGCGGCCGCTTTTGGCCGTTATGGTCACGGTGGCCGTTGTGGTCATGGCCACAACAGCCAAAATAGCGATTGGCCGTTGTGGTCATTGGCCGTTGTGGCCTAGACCCATGAAAACTTAAATCGAAAATTTTTTACCTTTCAAAAGAGTCGTTTTACCTATCCGGGGACACACTGTATATGTTCTTGCTGCTGAACGGTACCAACAATTTAATGAAAATTGACGTCAACCATTTCTACAGACGTTCAACAATTTATACCGAAATCTGAGGCAGTTTGGTTCCTTTTCGAAACCAACGAGGGATGAAATTGTTATTAACGAGGATATCCAAATAACTGTATTGGCTAACTTTGACCAGAATCCTTCTACTTTGACCCGATAAATCGCAACTGAAGTTGGTGTGTTATAAAGGACAGTCATGAGAATTTTGAAGAAACAAATTTCGCCCATATCACTCGTCAGTAGGACAGACACTGCATCCAGGAGACTATGCTCAAGAATCGCCTTCAGTAATTGGTACATTAATATGATTCAACAAAATCCAGAGTTTCAAATTCAAATTTTATGGACTGATGAAACCAAATTTACCAATTGCGGTATGTTCAATAGGCACAATGAATATTTGTGGATGCATGAAAATTCTAGAAGACTTCGAAGAAGGCCCCAAAGAAAATTTGGATTTAATGTTTGTGCGGAGTTATTGGATCTCGAATTCTTGGACCTTTCATTTACGACGAAAATTTGATAGGTCAGCGTTATCTTTATTTTCTACAAAATGAATTTCAAGATATGTTAGATGGCTTAGACTTGGAAACACGACGTAATTTACGCTGGTTTCAACACGATGGTGCTCTGCCGCACAACCAACTGCAAGTAAGAGAGCACCTAAACCAACTATTTCCAAATTCTTGTAGTATAGGTAGGTTGGTCACCAAGATCGCCAGATCTTTCAATTTTGGATTTTTTTCCTTTCCGGTATTCTTAAAGATTTAGTTTATCATCGAATGTGTTACGAAAGTGGGCGAAACGTTGAGTTCTTCGATCTCAATCATGACACGGTCCAATCCCGGAAGCCGTTTGTTACTTAACTGTCTTTTTGTTCAAAAAACAAAAGCATATCTTGCATGAGCTCTTAAAATGACAATAATTTCCTCATTTAACCGAATCTATGTCTTAAGGTTTCCGAGAACCCAATGCTTAAAAAAAACACCCTGTATATACAGGGTGTCACAAAATTAGCCTGCCAAACTTTAATAGCGAATTCTAGAACCGAAAATATTAAGAAAACTTTATATAACCACTAGCTATCCCCGTCCCCATCCCTTTCTCCGTCCCCGTCTCCGTACCGTCCCATCCCGTCCCGTCCCCTCCTCTTCTATCCCATCCCTTCCCTTTCTTTTCCCTCCCGTCCCGTTCCATCCCGTCCCTTCCCATCCCGTTCCTTCCCGTCCCGTTTAGTCCCGTCCCGCCCCGTCCTTTCCCGTCCCGTCCCGTTCCCTCCCCTTCCATTCCATCCCTTCCCTTTCCGTCCCGTCCCGTGCAAAATTTCAGCTTACTAGGTCCAAGGGTTTGGGCTGGGCGTTGATGAGTGAGTGAATAAGTCAGGACTTTTATTCTTATATATAAGATAGGTCGAAAAACCCTTGGTTTTCCAGATACGGGGTGTTAAAAGTGTAGTGCTGAGGATTGTTTTTCTTTAATATTTTCGAAACGTTCAAAGATAATTATTTAAAACTTTGTACACCTACTAAACTTTTTCTACTTAAAAAGATCAAGTTACTCTTTACAATGTAAAATGCACATATGGGTAAAGCTGGGGGAGCTAAGGAAAATATTGCCCCAACTTTTTTGTGTGGGAGTTTTTATCAATTTTGATAACAAAATGTAGTAGCCTGAAGTTTTTGACAACAAAAAGATACTCTTGTTTCATGAACCTATTGTGTCCCAATATCAAGATCGTCTTTGCATTGCACAAAATGGCAACGTTTTCGAACACTTACTGCATTAATAATAGTACCTTTTTGTTTCGCTTTTGTGTTTGTTATTTTTAGTGTTTTCTTTGTTAAGTTTTGTGATGATTTTCACTGACACAACAGTGCCGCTTGGATACCGAAGCTACAATCTCCTGCATTGTGTGCTTTGCCCCCTTGGCAATTACAAACATCGGCGTGGCCGGTAATTTGCTCGCTCGGGAGAATCCCGCTCAAAAAGACGGATTAATCAGGCCAACGGGCCTCCGTAATTAATGAGTGGCTTAAGCCAACAAAGCGGACACCACCAGAACTGCACGCCAAAACACAACAGCCCACTCTTACCACTTGTCAAGCACCATCTGTCTCAAGAAAACCACAAGCCACGATTTTAGCCCAAGTTGCTGTTTCGCGCGTGCCAAGTGTAACCAATAGGAAAACAGTAACTTCGCTCGATGACGACGAAGCCGTCTCGATGTGACTGAGATCGACTGATGATCGCTCCCATTGATTGTGTTTTTGAAAACTATGAAAACGAGCGTTGTTACACGCGATGGAACAGTCAGTTGCAAATGTGACTGCATAGAGATTCGAGCGGAGTGCGGGACTGTTAAATGAAGCCAAGAGCCACGTGCGTGTTTGAAATTTTGTTTGATGCAAGAAGCTGAAGTATTATAAGATAAAACATTATCGAAACGGACCCGATATACGGGCAGACTCGCCAACTTTGTACCAAACTGCCCCAAATGGTTATGTAGCTATAGAAATTAAAGAAAAATAAAATGCCATAACAACCACCCCAAAAATAGTGTACCTAACTTTGACTACGAATAGTATTCGGAGGACTATTCAGTGAAGCAACCCATTTTTCAAATTAGAAAGACTCAACATTTAGTTACACATCTTCAATACATATTTTAATTTGTTCAAAATAGTCATTTTAGTAGTAGTACAAAAGTCGCTGCAATTCGGTAGTAGTACAATAGTCACTACAATTGATTGTGGTTGGCTATGAAATGCAAAATCTGACGTTTTCATTGGTCCACTTTTGATAGATGACAGGTGAAGTGATTAGTCATAGAAACGGCCTTTGTACAATTGCGATCATCCAAAGTTGCGCGGTTTTTCGTCACTAAGGCAATTTCTTAATTTTTTCCATACATTATAACTGGCTATTGTCAGTTGCGTTCCTTTTTTCAAATCATTTAAAAATAAATAATGCAATAATTAACTAGAAGATATATTTATTTAATGTAACATCAGAATTTTAGAAGCGTGTCAATACTTTGTAGGCGCACAATTTGCTGCGACTACACTTTCAAGTCTACGTCTCATAGACAAAATTAAAGCATAATAATGGTGAGGCACTAACACCCCATGAAGGAGCTTGGCCTGCATTAAATTAAAGAATGCATATCGTAAATTATTTTGTAAATCTTGGCATATCTCCACAAACTGTCGGCATTTCTTGGCCGGAAATTTCGATTATTCATTTTTTAAAAGAGATACCCCCAAATGTTTTCAATTGGATTCAAATCCGGACTTTTTGACACCCATGGTAGGAGCTCAACATCATTCTCAGCCATTCATTCTTGCACAACACGTAAGGTGTGTACACGACAATTACCCTGTAAGTTATAAAATTAGGCATAAGTTGTTATATCCCAACAGTGAAAAGGTACTAACTTGTTGAAAAATAAAATGATTAGGGTAAACTTGACGAACTGATGGCAGCATTTCGTTCTCTAATTTTTTTAAATAGTTTTCAGAGTTAAATTTCCCGTTAATTCAGCAGCTTGAACCAGGGTCATTTACAGTTTTCCATGCCCACACATTAACAGAAAACCGACTACTTCGCATGACTGGCTGAATATAGTTTTCAGAGAATCCTGATTTCTTGTGTGTGTCGCCGGCGGCCGATTTTCCTTATCTTTCCATTTCGGCGGCCGGCGACAAATTCTGTATCTCGGATACCGATTTACCATTGGAGCGTATGGAGCAATGAGTCCACGTGTACCAGGGCCTGGACACGCCTACTTTTGCCAGCCAAAACATATGATATCATATCATAGGCGTAGCAGATTTTCTTCAACTTCTATTTAAATCGAATAAGCAGGGCGTTCCTTACTATACAACGATCATAGAGCGTACATTATTTGAAAATGAAAAATTTATTAGCTTAGTAGAGCCCAATCCCTGACTTTAAATACAGCACTTCTAGACTAATTTGACAGAAACAAAGAACAGCAATGCTAGGTCCATAACAGCACGGCACTGCAAGTGACTGAAGGCCCGCGTCTGAGATTCAGTCGCCGTGTCTGAACAGACTCAGATTCTGTATCCCGCATACCGAATCTCGGATACGGAATCCTCGTGTGTTCAGGGCCTTAAGGTGTGCAGACGAGTTTTACTTCGTTTTACGATAAAGGAAGTATTGGATTCACCCCAAAAATTCGAAATTGAGTTTTCAACAGATCTTCACGTTTTAGGGTCCCCTGAACCCAAAAAACATGTTTTTGCTCATTGGTCCGTGTGTCTGTGTGTCTGTTTGTCTGTGAACAGAAAATCTCAAAATCGAAAAGAGGTATGGCGTTGAAACTTCATATATAAGTTTTGTGTACTATCTAAATGCGACAGTAAGATTTTGAAGAAAATCGCATAAGCGGAAGTAGGTGTTTACTTTTGTGATTTTTCTGTTTCTTTCGATATTTTCAAAAAGGGCTCTAACAATTTTTTTCAAACATTAAATTTTTATTACATTTTGAATGTGTATTGATGTGATATAGGTAATTTTCCAGTTGAATACCTCTAAAATAGGTTTCTTTTGTTTCTTTTAATTAACCCCTATTTTAAATATATTTTAAAACTGAAAAATCACAAGAGTAAACACCATACTGCCGCTTATGCGATTTTCTTCAAAATCTTACTGTTGCATTT